>JAWQEG010005627.1:0-163575 GCA_033782935.1 Petrolisthes cinctipes
TGAAGCTCTTTACGTGTAGAAACTATTGTCATTGAAACAGTCTAACTCCTTCTGGTCCCACTCTGCCGCTTAACGTGTTTACGAAATCAGAGGAGGGAAAACGAAAAAATGTGGAGGTGTGAAGGATGAATGGGAAGGAAGGAGGAAAGTAAAGGAGTTAGAAAAAGAGAGAATGATCGGAAGAGAGTAGATGAAGAGAAAAAAACATAAGGGAAGACGAGAAAATAGAAGAGGAGATGAAATGAAACTAAATGGGAACAGGATAGAGGAAGAAAAGGAAGCAAAAGAGTAGAGGGGAGACGAAAAGAGAAGGCTCAGAAGAAAATAGCATAAGTAATGGTGGTAGGGTGTGCGGGTATATATTTGCTGGTGACGTAGGAGCTACAAATGGAAACAAGAGAGTAAACAGTAGCCAGTAGTAGATGGTAGGTATTTATACACACATCTGGCCGTACCAAGTAACACAAATTCGGTTCCCTGATGCATTCTTCATATTTGCCTAAAGTACGGTATGTAGATAATTATTTATATTGCTCTTTCATCTCAATCAGTCAAAAAGATCCGGTTCTGAGCAGATGAAGTGACACTACGGTACCTAAGACTTTGTATGTAAACAGTGGGTGCCAGTAGAACCCATATTTGTGGTAAGGAGATTATCCGTCATTGTGATTGATTTATGTTCAACACTAACGACAGAGAAAGAAGCAGGCAATTAGATTTGAGTACAATTAATTGTAGAGAGGCAGAGGCAGTGTTTCCCCTTCATCTGCTTGGTGGACCTGTGCATACTGACCATTTCAACTCTGCATCTTACAAGTAACTTGCATGAATCTTAATGTTCCATTTGCCCAGGGATGATTTTCCGTTTTAGCAGAATATTAGTATTCGCCGATGGACAGTACTAATCATCATATACTTCATACAGATTAAGGTTGCTAAGGCTTTGTCAGTGAATGGAATAAATACTAAAGACAAATTATTATTCTCGTTGAAGGGAAACAGGGAAAGGAAGAGCATTATTATCCTGAACTCATATATACTGTCTTTTATTTTATATATCCCTTATGGGAGGTTGCTTGAGGTGTGGTCGGCAGTATTTTAAGGGCTTTGACGACCCTTCGGCCTCAGACACTCCCTTTCAACTTTTCAGTTATCTCACCTTTCCTTCTATCCCTTCGTGCTTGCTGTCCTACCTCTATAATACTTTCTCTCTCGTCCTACTGGGTCTTCTAGACCTAGGGTGGTCTTCTTTTCTCTTCAAATCAATCATCTTAGATTATAACTTGACTAACGCCAGACGAATTGGAAAGATGTATAGAAGTCTACCTTGTCTCCGGCTGAATCATGTACAAGAGAAATGACATGAATTTAATGTATTGTATTTGATAAGGGTTACATCACACAGATCAGTTTCATAGACAGATTCTGGTCCTTGTGTCAAGGATTGCAACACACACACACACACACACACACACACACACACACACACACACACACACACACACACACACCAACAACCATAGCAACAGAAGACTGAAATGTGTTACTAACGCTCACTGAATGAATCATTATTACTCCGGGTCACACATGGAAACACGGCATTACGTGACCCTCTCGAGCATGGGGGACGACGTAGCACCTGCGAGAGGGTATATCTATCGCATTGTGAGCAGATGAACCAAGCGGAAAACAGCCCGAGGCACACATAGAAACAATCACAAGGACACCTCATCTTTATTGTATTATGGTGTACAAAAGTTCGCTCCCTCAGGCAGATACAGCATGATTGAATTAACTCACTGTAGTTCTAACGATAAAACAACGTTTGCCTTCGCCATTTGCCTTCTGTTGTTTAGTGGTCGACCTACAGGTAATTCAGTTTATATTGTGACTGGCTGAGGGAACGAACATTTGTGCATCACAGTTATCTACTCGAGGGAACTGTATAGTTGATTAACGTGTTAATTGGTGTTCCAAGAGTCGGGTTTTATTGCTTTATGCTGATAAGAAATTATTTGGTTAGCTATTTGGTTAGTGAACTAAATGTCCAAAAAGCTTATTGACTGATTTCAGTCAAACTTTGCAGGGTGATTGGTAATTTTTAGTCCTAGAAAGTATGGAGGTTCCAGCTAAAAGATCAAGGTAAAAATGAATACGATTTTCTTTCCGTTTTAGGAGGCGTTTTAACGGTAAGAATGAGGGTAATATATTGGTTTGTTAATATCCATATATGACGTTTGCAAAGGTATGCGCCTCAATCGAGTGATCACCTTGTTTATACTCCCCGAACTATTATTCTGACACCTCTGGAGATTGATAATGGAAAACTGAAAGGACAACACGAGTTACAGCATTCGTTTAGTTAAGGGGAGATTCTATTGTTGGTGAATTGGAAGGCTACTCATTCCTCCTAACTATGCGAGAAAACAGATTTCCTCAATAGTATGTACTAACAGGGGATCTGTTTCATGGCATAATTTGGAGGAATTGGAGACCTTCCGAATCACCAACAAAAAAATCTCCCCTTAAGCGTTGAGCCGCACCTGCAAAATAGTTTGTCTTTTTATCTTGTGTACAGACTCAGAATATAACCGAGGAGGGGAATGCAAAGTGATCTGATGTTTTTGGTGAAGTAGAGATCGTCTGTCTTTAAACTATGTCAAAAAAATCAAGGAACTCAACTTAGGGAGTCTCTTGCAGTTCTCCTATAAAATCTTTCACTGCCAAGTTTACTGCAAAAAATATTTATATGGCCAGTTGGATTAAGAGAGATGTCCAGTGTTATCGATTGTGTGAAAGAAGTCATATGTTAGTGGAGATTTGGAGAGCTGCATTTTCTTCCCAACTTTGTCAAGACACAGACAGCAGTACATACCTCAGTATAAGAATTGGATGTCTGTATTATATCATAGTTTGAGTAAAGAGGAATTAAGCTGTATCACATCAATTTATTCACACACAACAGACAATTCCAATAAGCACGATCTTAATGTCAAACTTTACCAAGTCTTATATTATTCTCCATGATTCTAACGCAGGTATTCCCTATCCTTGTGTTCGCTTTAATTTGATACAAGTTGACCATTTATGTACTTGATTTCAACCTCTGACCTTCCTTACCTGTGGCTCCTTCAGTTCATGAATAAGAGTTTCCTTTAATAGTGTATGATGACGTTCTTACGAAAAAATGCTCTTGTAAATAGTAACATGAAATCAGTGTACCACATCTTCAATGGCTAAATGACAACAAAAGGGCGAACAGAGAAAGTGAGACACACAATGAGAAGAAGAGCGATAATACTTTCCTGCTCACGATGTCTGGGCCGGACTTAGAAAGGCAGGCTAGGGCGAATGAGGCAAGGAGGTGGTGAGCATTGTATAAGGTTGTTAAGTGTGAGTTGGTGAGCTGTATATTTGAGGTTGTTACGTGTGAGGTGGTAAGCTGTATGTATAAGGTTGTTACGTGGTGGTAAGGTGTATGGATGAGGTTGTTAATTGAGGTTTAAGCTGTATGTACGATGTTGTTACGTGTGATGTGGTAAGCTAGCTGTATGTATGGGATGACGTGTGAGGAAGGAGGTGGTGTTGGGCCAGGAGGAAGTCACCTATAAAGTTTATATGTAAAGGACGAGGTAGAGTGGTGGTAATGAGGTCTCGATGTGTTGGTGCTGAGTTCTTAACAGGAGTAGCCTGGTGTAAGGTAAACAGATTGAAGGTAATCAGATAGACTGGTTGAAGGAAGTCAAACAAACAGACAGACAGACGAGAGGCAGGCAGGCAGGTTGAAGGCAGTCAAGCAGGCAGACAGGAGGCAATAAAAGAGGCATGCAGTCATGGTGTTGTGAAGAAGGCAATGTAGCGACAGTGCAGGAGGGAGTCAGACAGGCAGGGAGTGAGGTGAGGTTGCAAGATACATAGGAGAGCAAGGGAGGAACGCAGGGAGTTGTTATATGATGAAGTCGCAAGCAAAAGAACCAAGGAAACTTTACCCATATTTTCATAGAGGAGTGAACTGGAGGATGGAGAAAAAAAACTATGAAAACTGAGGAAAGGAAAGCGCCTTGAAAAGTTATACATACGCTTTCGGATCGTCACTTGAACCTTAACCAGGGACCAGAGGACGAGAGAGTTGCATGACAAGCTGGCTGTGCTTGTGCCTCAGACCCATGTATTGATCCCGTCTCTCTCTCTCTCTCTCTCTCTCTCTCTCTCTCTCTCTCTCTCTCTCTCTCTCTCTCTCTCCAGGGGTACACTTCCGCTGCTCCTCGAGGTATCCTTTTTTCTCCGGCAAAATTTGCTGTAAAAGCCAAGTGAGATCTGGTGATGCTGGGTGAGAGTGAGGAAACCAGGATGTTTGGTGGAATAAGATGATGTTAAGTAAGAGTGAATTCGCTTGAATGTGTGGTGGGATCGGGTAATGTTGAGATACAGTGAAATGGCTAAGATGATGGGGTGTATCTGGCCCTACGATTAACCGACCAATAGAATTTGAGGCAGTTTAATACGTGGTGTAGGGATGTGACGACCCATCCATCCACCGATTTTTAAGTGCAATCAGTCTAAATCTTCGACAACAGAGTGGTGGATGTTTTCAGGCAGATGTATAACAATGATTTGTAGACAATGGCTGGGAATCACAGCTGGCAGGTTAATGAATTCTGTGTAGCACAACCATTGGGTGGCAGCAACAGTCCAGTTAGTGAACACTGCATAGTCCCTATATACTCTAAAAGGTTCCTGTGAGTCACTAGCATTGCATCCAGGGTAAAAATGTTTCTGGTAAGAAACCTTAATGATCTCTTTTAAAAACATAATGACCCTCACTCCTGTGCAGCCTTAAAAAGAACAGGGTTTGCTAAGATCTTGATTTTGTGAATAGAAATTAGTTTAATCCCTACAGCCTGGTGGCGGGATTTCCAGCTCTTCCAGGGAAGTCCTGCAGGCAAGATTCCAAGCTTGTATCAATCTCTTGTCAATTACACCATCGTAGGCAGGATTTATTGCACCAGGGCTATAGCCGACTGTGATTGCTTACTTCACTCAGTGCATGACTGACTGAAATAATGGATGGTCCTCGCATGAGTTATATTCCCGATGTTCGAATCGATGCACCCTCCTTCCCCACCACTAGCTTGTTCATTCATTTATTGATTTGTTTCGACTCCTGCACTTCACTGCAGGGCATAAAATCCCCTTGAAATTGTCCACTAACTAGTAAAACAGGAGCTGCAGGGGATGTGTCTGAGTAGACTGCCATGGGAAGAAGAGGCAGAGTTAGGCTATGGGAGGATAGTGGGGTGAAAATTAGGGGAGGTGTGCTGGGAGGAGCTAAGGGAGATAGCGAGAGATACTGAAAGATATTGGTGGAGAGGTCATTAAGACCCTATACATCCTTTGGGGTACTGCAGGCATAGACTGAGTGATTGATACATGACAAGTACAGTTACGTGCAATAGTTCCACAACACTTTCAAATGAAACGGCCTCGAAAAACGATGTGAAAATATAGCTGTTAGTCTTTGTAAATTTGGTTCATAAGATTCATTCAAATAATAAATGTTCACTCACCGGTCATAGGATAATTGTTCTTCACTGTACTTTTAGCCATAAAGACTGCCTCCATAAGACCTCATCTTTAGTGGATTTATATAAAAATAAAGAAATATTAACACTTTATAAGTGGATCTGGTTGCAGCCTGGATAAAAAAAATTCAACTGAAAATCATGTTATCATTCTTCTCTTAATATAAGTTGGTGTTTCATCTAAGTGTTTCTTTCGCTTAAATTTGCACCAGTCAACCTTTTGGTAACTATTCTATATAAACTTCATATTTGTCCTTGTGTATTTCTTACGAATAATTTGCCTTTTTTTCTTGTTTTCTTTCTTGTGGGCACTCATTGTTGCAACAGTTACAAGACTCCTTCCTACACATAGCAACAGTTGTCCCCTCCTGAGGCTGTACAGTAACCGGTCTGGTGAACTCTGTACCATTGCTATTACTATTCCACAGAACCCCTGCAAACACTGTCGTCTTGTTCTGTAGTCTTCGCTTGAGGCTTGCAATAACTATGTCTGTTACTGATCATTCATTGCTCTCAGTACAGTCCCTACCCTCATTACTGTTCTTCCTCACTGACTTACTCCTCTATAATCTCCTTTAATATTCCCATTCCATTCCCAGTTCATCATCATCACGTACATTCCTCGATACATTCCCTCTCTCTTCCCCAACAGATAGGCTATACTTTGCTCTGGTTCACTGAAAGGACATGTTATTTCTTATATTGCGTACATGAGGAATATAGTCATACTCCGCTTAATGTCCATACTTGTGAAATGAAAGGAGTGAGAGAGGTCCAAAATCATGTCCAAAATCGTTTGAGATGCCTAGACGTATTGCGTTTAAAGGAACACACACACACACACACACACACACACACACACACACACACACACACACACACACACACACACACACACACACACACACACACACACACACACACACACACACACACACACACACACACACACACACACACACACACACACATTCTGGAAAATATTGACTAATGATTTATTCATCCAAAGCCCTGTCTTCAGTATTCTGTTGCGGCATTTTAGTTATCCTTTTCCTTTCTTACATATGAATGAAAATACTTGTGATTGCAGGAATCTTAGACCACCAGTTGCTATTCTACTTGCGATTTCAGGAATTGGCAAGCATCGTTATGTGAAGTGTATCTATCGATAGAGTGAATGGGTAACAATGACCTTTCCAATGTTCTTTGAAAAATGTTTAGTTTAGTCATGAATAATTTTTCATTTCATACTTGGTCTCTCTCTGGCTATGCTTACCCTCCACCCAATATTATAGGTCTTGTTATATTTCGTTCGTGGGGTTTAGCGTGTGTCCCAGGTAAATGCATTCTTCAAATTCTTTCTGTGTTCCTTCACCTATTTTGATGACGCTCTTCCATGCCTCTGAATTAAACGTAATTTTGGTCTTACTTCGGTTTATATTTAGCCTTATTTTGAGACTTCCTCTGTTTATGTCATCAAGCATGTCATGCAATGTTTCTGCTGCTTCTGATATTAGGAGTATGTCAACTGTAAATCATTAATGGCTTAACTTTTCCCATCTATGTTATATCATACATTTAACCAGGATTATCTCTCCACTTAACATACAGTTGGGGAATAATGTATCTGAACACTGTTGGTAGCTTCTGGCAACAGCCCCATATGTAAACACCTCAGTGAGAAAAAGTATTTATGAATTAAATGATAACTTTTATTTCACTGTCTGTGGTTAGTCGAAGTCTCCCAATATCAGTTATCGTTATGTAGTAATGGATAGATTTTGTCTATTGCTATCGTGTTTATCCATGGCATTGTTACCAGAAGCCGCCAACGGTGTTCAGATACTTTGTTCCCCAACGTACGTCTGTTTCTGGTCATAGTTTGGTGTTTTGGTGGAGTCATTCACTTGCATTATAGCTGACGTCATCTTACTCTCTTAGGCCTAATGGGTGTAAGGTCGTTAGTCCTATACCACCACCCCAACCCTCTGTGACCTTGAGGAACATGAATCACATTCTTGAGGTGGTTTTTGCTTACACTCGTGTTGTGAATGATAAGAAGCTTCTCCCTCTGGTTGACCATGAACCCTTAGGTACAGTCAAATTCTAAAGTCACGTCCGCTACCACCTGAGGTCAGTGTAAACGCTTGATCTGTGTTGCAGTATGCGTATTGTTTTCACATCCATTAAGGGGGAAATTTTCTGTTGGTAATTCTGGAGCAACTGAATCCTCCAAACTATTCCAAGCAACAGAACACCATTATTTTTGCTCTTCTGGTCCTGTTTCCTAGCATACTTTAGAGGAATCAAGGCACTCCAATGTACCAAAAAAGAATTACCACCTTAAGGAGGAGTATGGAGGAAGAGGGAAGGATAGTGGGTGAGAAAGGTGTATGGAATATGGACGTAGGGAGTAGGGCAGTGAGGAAGTGGTAGGCCTAGTTACGTAATAGTGGTTGGGGAGGAAGAAGGAAGGGTACCGAATACGAGAGGGTGAGCCTGTTGTAGTTGTAGTGGAGAGTTGCATCCAGTTCAGTACAGTCTGTTTGTGGAGGTCGACGGGAACCGGTTTGACTATTAATTTAGAAGCTGCCATGACCTTGCCTGTCTCTCTCAATTACTCCTCCCATTAATTCTCTCCTTTATCTTTATTCCATCCACATCTAGTCATCATCACTTCTTTATCCACTTGCCTTCTAGTGTACTTCTTCCATCCAAATTGCCGGTTCTTTGTTCTAACTTTAAACATAGGCTTCAAGTCCTGACCGAGGTCCAGATTATCACCACACACACACACACACACACACACACACACACACACACACTGCGATTTGATAACCGGATCTCGGCCTCTGATATTTCCACTCCTCATTTACTTCCGTCATTATTGGTAACACTGAGGTCATCTGTTTCCTGGCGTAGTTTAGGGGAATCAGTAGTCTTCCAATTTACCAACAAAAGATTCTTCCCTTAGCTCTGACAATTCCCGACTTATTTTCGCTTTCTCTCCCCCCTTTCCCTTACTACACACACATGACGACCCCTCTCCCTGCCACCCACATCACATCTCTCTTCTCCCCCATCCTACATTTCTCTATCCTCCTCCATCACAAATTCACTTCTTGTTTCCTTTTCAGAAACTATATTACTGTTGTTGATGAAATGGAGGAATACTAATTCCTCCAACCAATACTACAAAGCAGATTTCCACATATGATGAGGAATTTGTTTGATTTCTAATATAAGTCTGGAGGAATCAGTAGCCCTCCATTTCACCCAAAACAGAAGGTCCTTTCATGCCTCCACACGCCACTGTACCACTCATAATCCTTCCCCTCACTGCCTACACCTCTCATTCCTGTCCCTTTACTTAACCTTAATATTTCTGTATGTATTTTACAATTTAGAGAATAGAAAGAAGGGAGAGGGTTAATATAGAGAGTATACAGTATCCGGTAAATATGAAGATAGTGAGTGATTGAGTATAAACTCGAAAATGCATGATGTAAATGGGTTATATTTTGTTTATATCAGGTTGTTTTCGTGGCACCTTATTGCTGTACCTTACAATGCAGGTCAACAGTTTGTTCTGATCCGAGGCACAACAAGAATCTCTACCAACCTCTCATTCCCCTCGAACCTCAGTTGGTAGAGATTCATATTGTGTCTAGTATCAAGACAAAACTATTGCTCCCCTTCCTGTACACCTTCCTCAAAACTCCTTACGCTACTCCATACGCGCTTCAATCTTCCAAATGGCAGCCTACAAGTGTAAGCTCCTCCCAGTTACCCTTCTTGCAGCACCCCACCTTTTCTGGGCTCCTCCCATCTCCCTCCCCTTTCTGTCCCATCATACCAATACTCTCACTCCTCTTACTCCGCCACCTCTTTCATCCATTTTATCACTCCTTCTCTCTCTCTCTCTTGCCCCAACTTCTTTCAACTTTCTTCTCTCTCTTCTATTTCTGTCATCCTTTTTTTCACATCTCATCTCTTCTCTCCCCAACTCCCCACTTTCTCCCCCTCTCCTGTACTTCTCTCTTCCATTTCACTACTACATCCCTCTCCATCCCCTCACTTTTACCATCTACTTACCACTCCTTCCTTATCCATCTTTCTTCACCTTTACTCTTTTCAGGATTTCATTCCCAGTCCAATCTTCTCATTTCTTATTGATTTCTTTCAACTGAAGTTCGGCAGAGGCTCTACAGAACGCGACAGTCACGATGAGATATTGTTATCAATATTAATTCATGACTAAACAGTAACTATTTCTAGATGTCTGGTCCATTGGAGTCTACCTGATTACCTTCAACTTACCTACCTGATTACCTTCAACCTACCTACCTGATTACTTTCAACCTACCTACCTGATTACCTTCAACTTACCTACCTGATTACCTTCAACTAACCTACCTGATTACCTTCATCTTACCTACCTGATTACCTTCAACTTACCTACCTGATTACCTTCAACTTAACTACCTGATTACCTTCAACTTACCTACCTGATTGCCTTCAACTTACCTACCTGATTATCTTTAACCTGCCTACATAATTACTTTAGTTTTACCAACCTGATTACCTTCAACTTCTTTCAATCTGCCTGCCTGATTATTTTCAACCTGCCTTCCTGATTACCTTCAACTTTCCTACCTAGCTTAATTACCCTCAACCTGCCTACCCAATTTCCCTCAATCTGTCTACTTGAGTACTTTTAACCTGCCTTCCTTATTAATGTCAGGTACAGCCATGGCTGATAGTGCTGGACCAGGGTCCAAGGAGTGTTGGAGAGCAACTGAACAGAGTTCGAAAAAGTGAATCTTCTAAATTAACCTCTCTCAACGTTGAGAATGGTTTGGAAAATTCACTTGTTCGAACTCTGTTTAGTTGCTCTCCAGCACTCCTTGGCCCCTGGTCCAGCACTATCAGCCATGGCTGTACCACCACCTCACTGCAATATAACCTGTGCAGCTTACCATGTCATAGAAACAAACAATCAAACAAATCTATAAGGTATTAGTATAGTGTTGATACATGTGTAGAAACTTCTTCCTTCAAAGTATCCCAAAAAATAGGTTAACTTATTGGAGTTGAGTTTTTTTGTGTTTTTTCGTGTAACTTAAATGATTCGGTAGCCTCCAATGTACAGTCGGCGGCAAAAGTCCTGTCGCCTCGCTTGCTTCACCGAGGCACGCGATGTTCATAGACTCGAGTTTCTTAGGTGTAGAAAACGTGCTTATTTCTCGAGTCCATGAACACTGCCTGTCTCGGTGAAGCAGGTATGGCGACAGGACTTATGCCGCCGACTGTACTTAATGTATTGTATCCTTTTAATACCACAATTGAGTGCAAAGTCTATTTACTTGTTGTTTTATCCGTTAAGTGCTACTAGAACCCTTAGTATACAAGTTATGCCTACCAAGAGTTTTCTGAAGGGACATTTTGGATACTCATTTCATACTGTGGAAATACATTGCATTGCATAGTATAGTAAATTCATACACCTTTCTTTACTATCTGACAACGATCCAAAGGGTGACTTGTAAGGGTGAAAGTGACGAAATCTATATTAGTGTATATACATAAATTTTGCGGTCATTTCGTTCAGTATAACCGAGAATATACATAATAGAAAAGTGAAAGTATGTTATTACATTCTTAGATCCATGATAACTTTTTGATAAGTGCAGTACACAAGACGTCACATGTCAAGGACCAGTTAAATGTACAGTAGATACAAGTTACAGCCGCTGTAACTTCCAATTTGCAGACTCTATCACTAACCACTTAAAAAAAATAGACATTCTGCAAACGTTTCTCGTTGAAGAACTTCCCTAATCACTTAACTCTTATCAATAATTTTCCTTAGTCTGAAGGAGTCGAAGTTGAAGTAACAAATAGGAGACATGACTCTGTTCGGTCTTCAGAAAGAATTATACAGTAAACACTGCAAGTTACTCGACGAACAATGGCAGATCTTGAAACGATGTTACATATTTAAATAATAATGATAATAATAATAGTAACTATTATTATTATTATCATTATTATTATTATTATTATTATTATTATTATGGAAAAATAATAATAAAAATAATTATATTAATTTTTCATTGACCAACAACCAAATTCCTCGTACGTGCTGTTGACTTATAATCTGAGCTTATAATCATTGTTGCTAGAATAATTATCCAGTTTTCTCTTAATATATGTATAGAGT
Source organism: Petrolisthes cinctipes (assembly GCA_033782935.1). Classification (NCBI taxonomy): domain Eukaryota; kingdom Metazoa; phylum Arthropoda; class Malacostraca; order Decapoda; family Porcellanidae; genus Petrolisthes; species Petrolisthes cinctipes. The sequence goes on from JAWQEG010005627.1 coordinate 11,806, forward strand.
GTATCAAGATGTAGACTGGCGTGTAATGATTCATTAACCTCATTTATACTCAAAACTTAAGAGCGTATATGTACTTTTTTGGTAAATTGGATGACTACTGATTTCTCCAAACTAATCCATTAAGCAAATATCTTCAGTGTTGCCAATAGGCGATTTGTTTCGCAACATAGTTTGGAGGATTCAGTAGCCCTTCCAAGGTGGAAATGCAATAATTTGATAACTCAAGATCAATATTTTTTTATTCAGTTCAGTTCAGATGGGTGCTTTCTAGAACTACGTCCTGATATATGCGTGTCATATGGAAAATGTGTCGTCTGTCTGTAAAAGTGTGTAGTCAGATCCACCAATTTTCACTCTCACTCTCTTCATAATAATGTAGCCGAATGGAACCTCGAAGAGAGCCAGTCCGTTAGTGTTAACTATTACTAGCCGTGATGTGAAGTAGATGAAAAAGGCATTAGCATACATTATTCACAAATCTGTACTAAATACATTTACATTATAAATATGTCTATTTCTATATGGCGTGATACTTGATTTTCACATTGTTGTATTGTATTGTTTTGAAGGTTTTCTCATTAAACAATGTAGATGAATAGTTTTGCTTTTAAGGAGATAATTTTACCTGTACTGCCTTTCACATTTCTTGTTGAACATTCCTCTTCCCGCTGATAATTGTATGCAGAGTTAATTCGACCTCAGTCTTTCATTCTTCAAAATTATTTTTTATCATAAATTTCTCAGCTTGTAGGATAGTGAATAAATTACCGGATGTTAGTGTATAATTTCGGTATATAAAAAATATAGAGGGTTATGCTAACCTTCCTTGTACCATAAATTCGAGGGAATAATGTTGGGCAGGTGGTAGTGAGAACAATAACTGTGCGAGTGTGCTTAGTGTGACACTAAACTTAGAAATGTGAAAACTACACTACAGGAGAAGGAACTAAAATGCTGCATACAGAAATGACCACGAACATTATATATGAAGTATCAAAGAGCTGTCCGATTACCATACACAAGAGGTATTATGTAAAGCATTATCTCTTTCGGTCAAGGTCAGGGTTATACCACACAACACTATCCGATGAAGAATGGCTTCCTGCCAGGTACTGTACACTCGTGATACGTAATTTCTGACCAGAGACGAACGGCAGGCACCACACACACCGTACCCTGCATTCGAGCTTAGCCGCTATAGGTGTACTGGGTGGGGAAATGAGCAATACCAGTTGATTCGAAGCTTTCTGTTCCTCACACTCTGGTAAGAATTAATGTATCACGAGTGTACAGTCACAAACACAATTTCAAACATACTTCCACTAGAGATCTGTTTCATTCAGTGCATTGCTAATGGTGATGATATATTCAGTCACTTAAGGGGGTAGTATACGTTTTGGTACATTAGAGTGCCTTGATTTCTCTAGAGCATACCAGGAAACTCCATACCTACCAACACTACTGTATACTACTACAACAACAACAACAACTCCCTTACTACCACAGAAGCATGGTTGTTATGGAAATCCTGAATGGTCTTATTCTCTAAAGCCTTGTATGTCTGAGGAAGCCAAGTGATTACCCTGACCTCTGGTGGCAACAAACATCCTTTGTTTTGTATGTTCTCCCTGACCCTCAATCAGCGCCTGATGACTTAACCCGACCACCATCATAATGTTATTCTTGTCCGATGGAAGCACCAGCTGTGGTCAAAGACAAATAAAAATTATTACTCTTTATTATTTAACTTGGCGAAAATATATCGGCTCCCTCGTTTAATTAACATGGTTGGCTTCATTGGTAAATATAATGCAATCCAACACAAGTTACACCAAAAATGTCAACACCTCGGTAAACTTATCTGGAACTTATAGACAATGGCATATACCAAAAACAATGTATCTAAGATCATAATATCAATTGAGAGGAATTCAGTGTACTTTCGCCATTATAAAAAACAACACATATGAGTTTCATTCCTGAACAATTGTTAACGTTGTAGATGATTTTCCATACCTAACGTCACGTGATTTGATATGTAACGGGAATAGTTACATATGCAAGGGACAAAAGTTGTATTAAGGACCCTGTGATCGTGTATGAGAATTGGAGGCTTCTGATTCCTCCTCACTATGCCACGAAACAAGCTCCTGCTATATAGGCGGTGTTTTGTGGCAATATTTGAAGGACTCGTATACCTCTAATTTTCTGACTACATCACAGGGTTCCTTAAGAGGGTTCAACTCTAGTGGTCCAATTGAAGGGATATTGATTCATCCAGTACAACACTGTTCTCATAAGGATAAAATACAGTAGACCTATCAGAAATTTTCCAACATACATTAAATCACGGACAGACTTAAATCAGAATCATCATCATCATCATCATCATCATTATTATTATTATTATTATTATTATTATTATTATTATTATTATTATTATTATTACATAACATAACATAACAAGGGCAGCACTGCAGTACAGTCGTAGTCAGTATTCTTTTACCCACTGTCTCGAGTGTCTAGCAAATATAAAGAATCTCCAGACAATGACACAGTTTCAGATGAGGAAGTAAGAGATATTGACCGCTACTGTACGAACTATGGTGTGTGTATGTATGTGTGTTGTGAAGGAAGACTAAAACCTCAACTAATAAGAAAAATAATTATCAGCGACATTCGTTATCGCAACTTGTGTGTGTTTCCCGTACTCTCTCTCTCTCTCTCTCTCTCTCTCTCTCTCTCTCTCTCTCTCTCTCTCATACACACACACACCTTTGCCATAGTGCCCTGAATGAGAGGGTAAAGAAAGGCAACATCAGATAAGATAAGTAACAAACCCAGGTAATAATTAGATTATACGATAAGGAAGAAAGAATTTTAAAGAACAACAGAGAGGAATCTTAAAGAAATAGAACATAATAGATGCCAGAGAAGGAGAAAAGGAAGTGAAGCTAATGGATAAGAAAGAAAGATAAAAGAAGTAGAGTGTTGATCGGAAATAACAAATCCTCGCCAAAGCTGATCATCCTTACCCCCCCCCCCCCAAAAAAAAAAAAAAAAAAAAAAAAAAAAAAAAAAGTCCCTCCTTCCCCAAACTCGTTAATTAATTGAAAGTCTATGGACAAATTCATTCATATTTCACCCGACGTCTTAAGGGGGAAGTTTTGTTTTAGTAATTCTGGAGTAACTGAATCCTCCAAACTATTCCAAGCAACAGAACACCATTATTTTTGCTCTTCTGGTCCTGTTTCCTAGCATACTTTGGAGGAATCAAGGCACTCCAATGTACCAAAAAAGATCTACCACCTTAAGGGGATAGATAGTACAGTATTCTTTTAGTACATAAGAGCCCCTTGATCTCTCCAAAGCATGCCAGGAAACAGAACCATATTAACATAAATAATGGTGGCTCGTTGCTTGGAATAGTTTGGAGGAATCAGTCGTTCCAGATTTACCAACATTGAACAGCCAATGGGTTTTCATATTATTATCTCCGCTCTGCCTAATTAATGTCTTTAAAATGTAATAACTTCTGTCTTGGAGTATAATATTATCCCATCTGCCATTACTAAGTTTCGTACAAATAGGTTCATAAAGTTTTGGGATACATTGTTTTGTTTACAGACAGACAGACAGACAAACTAAAGTCTAAACACAACCTCTCTAACTTACTTTGGTGGAAGAGAGAGAGAGAGAGAGAGAGAGAGAGAGAGAGAGAGAGAGAGAGAGAGAGAGAGAGAGAAAGTGTCTGTGTGTGTGTGTGTAATAAAGGGAAGAGATAAAGAGATAGATAGTGTGTGTGTAAGAGAGAGAGTGTGTGTGTGAGAGAGAGGAAATAGTGAAGTTTGAGAGAGAGAGAGAGAGAGAGAGAGAGAGAGAGAGAGAGAGAGAACTCCTTACGTGACTCCCAAGCTTATTATGTTGTAGGGGGGAAGGACAGAGTGTTAGGTGATCAATAGTACTGAAGTTAAGAATAGTTACAGTAGTACATCGGGATAGGTTAGGTTAGGTCAGGTTCGGTTAGGTTGGGTTGGGTTAGGTTAGGTTAGGTTAGGTTAGGTTGAGATGAATTAGGTTAGGTTAGGTGGAGTTGGGTTAGGTTAGGTTAGGTTATTTTAGTTTTGAATTAGGTTAGGTTAGGTTAGGTTAAGTTAGGTTGAGGTTAGGTTCGGTTGAATATTGTTAGGTTAGGTTAAGTTGGGTTGAGTTAGGTTAGGTTAGATTCGGTTTTTACTATTTTTGTCCCAGGGGTACTTGGGGTAAATATTTCTCCTGGGGGAGGTTTTGCCCTACACTCAGGGGGAAATTAGAGGAGATGAGGAGGAAAATATAACATAGAGAGAGAGAGAGAGAGAGAGAGAGAGAGAGAGAGAGAAGAAGAGCCGGCTCCCTCCCCTGCCATGGTCGCCACGTGTTGGAACTTTCCACTCTCTCCCTCCCGCCGTGTCTGCCCGCGCCTGCGCTCCCTCCCTCCCTCACTTTCCTCCCTCTTACCCCTCTCTTCCTTCCCTCCCTCTTACCTCTCTCTCTCTCTCTCTCTCTCTCTCTCTCTCTCTCTGCCCTTTTTTGAGAGGATATATTGAGAAGGCAGATGATTAGTAAGGAAGGCAGTGTACCTCATAACCTCTCACTCCTCCCTCCTCTCCCTCCTCCATGCCCTCTCGTCCCCCTCCTCACCTCCACTCACTCATCCTCTCTCCTCTCCCTCCCTCCCTCCCTCTTCTCCCTTCCTTTCCCTCCCTCCCTCCCTCTTCTCCCTTCCTTTTCTTCCCTTTCCTTCACCCTCTTACTCTGCCATATCTTCCCTACCTCTTCCTCTATTACTCTCCACTTCTCATTCCTATCCTCCCCTCTCCCTTCTTTCTCTCCTACCCCCCTCCTTCCTTCCCTTTATCACATCAACCCATCTTTCCCTGACTCAGCTCCACCACCCCTTCCCTCCCATAACACACTCCCCCCTCTCACTCACTCCACTTTCTCTCCCTCTCACTCACTTTTATCTCCATCCTCTTCCCCTTGCCCTCAGTGACTCTCTCTAGTCCACCACCTCTCCACCCCTCTCCACTCCTCACTCACCCCTCTCCCATATGTATAACCCTCTCAGTCACCACACTCACCTATGTATATCTTCACAGTCACCCCTCTCATCTATTTATACCCTCTCAGCACCCCTCTCATCCCTCTCCTTTCATGTATACCCAAAATCATCCCTCTCCTTTCATGTATACCCAAAATCACCCCTCTCCTTTCATATATACCCAAAATCACCCCTCTCCTTTCATGTATACCCAAAATCACCCCTCTCCTTTCATATATACCCCAAATCACCCCTCTTCTTTTATGTATACCCAAAATCACCCCTCTCCTTTCATGTATACCCAAAATCACCCCTCTCCTTTCATGTATACCCCAAATCACCCCTCTTCTTTTATGTATACCCAAAATCACCCCTCTCCTTTCATGTATACCCCAAATCACCCCCCTCCTTTCATGTATACCCCAAATCATCCCTCTCCTTTCGTGTGTTCAAAGTATATTTATTTATTTCCCATCATTCATTTTTCCCTTCTTCTCTTTCCTCTCCTTCATTAAATTTTCTCCCTTCTTTCCTTTCCTTCATCCATTTTTCTCTCTTTCTTTCCTTCCCTTCATTCATTTTTCACACTTCTTCCCTCCTTCCTTCTCTTTTTCTTTCATTGACTTTTCTCCCTTCTTTCCTACCATTACTTTATTCCTTGCTCTTTCTCTGTTTCCTCCCTTTATTTTGCTCTCCATTTACTTCTCCCTCACATTCTCCCTTCCCTTTCTTACCCCTCCCTCATTCCTATCTTCTTTGTTTTTTCTTTTTCTCCCTTCCTTTGCTCCCTCTTCCTGGTCCTCACCCTGTACAATTCTCTGGTTAGGCCACATCAGGAATATGCTGTGCAGTTCTGGTCACCGATCTTAAAGATACTGTAGACAATTTAAGGGTTTGTAGGCGTCCAGGTTTGGGCTATACCTGACCGATCCCATCCACTAGACGTAAAGAATATCACAGAAAGAAAACTGCAGGCACTGGGTCTCTTTTCGTCAGAGGCCACACGTCTGCCAGGTTAACTGATTATGGTGTCAAAGCGTTCGTGAATATGGAAACACTGATTTATTAAGGCCTTCTTAACTTAGAACCAGGAACCATGGATGCTAGAGCTGAAGCGTTTCCACCATGATACGTAAGGCATTTTCTTCACATACTAAGTCTGCAATTACTGGAATAGGCTAATGGCAGATGCAGCCTAGTTGATAGTTCTTGTGTAGAGCAGTTCAAGTCGCCGGTAGAAAGTAGTAGAGTGAATGTTTCCTATTTTCCTACACAAAATATCCACCCTATTCATCCTTTACAAGAATGCTGTGAAGGTTGAGCCATACTACACATAACAGCTCTACTCCATACAGGGGTAAATGATTCTCCTGCATAAAAACAGTAGTTCTGTGGGGGTAATATAGCCACTGAATATGCGCATCACACCCAACTTCTTTTGAGGCGGATATAGGTAAAGAGGTTACATGATATAATTAGAGAGGTAATATGATCTCTCTCTCTCTCTCTCTCTCTCTCTCTCTCTCTCTCTCTCTCTCTCTCTCTCTCTCTCTCTCTCTCTCTCTCTCATACAACAAGATTTATTTAGTAGTTTTATCATCCCTTGTAATATTTTGTGATCCTTTTTTCTCTCCTTCCTTTTGGTCACTCCCTTTCTGGCTTGCTCCTCTCCCCTTCTACCTCCTGTATATCTTCTTCTTAATACACTTTCACTCATTCCTTTCCAATTCCCTCCTCCCAAGTCCTCCTGCCCTCATTTCCCGTCCTCCATGATCTCTCCACGGCATACTTCCCCCCCCTCACCCCCCTCCCTCATCCCTCGCACCCCTCCCTCTTCCCTCACACATCTCCCTCATCCCCCATACCCCTCCCTCATCCCTCACACCCCTCCCTCATCCCTCACACATCTCCCTCTTCCCCCATACCCCTCCCACAGACCTTCTTATCAAAATAGTGTAAGACGTTGTAACCTTGTGTTTGTGAGCTGATGATATAAATGATACCCTGTGAATAGTAAGGCACACTAAGTTAAACCAGTACATTTTAATCAGAAAAAAGCTTGATTATTATTATTATTATTATTATTATTATTATTTTACAGTCTACGAAGCAACGATCTTGATGTAATGTTGCCAGTTCCTTACATTGAATTGATATTTCTAGTAGTTTTTACGGTAATTATATATTGATTAAATGAAGACACATACTATAATATAATATAGCAAGAGTATAACTAGGAAAGTCAAGCACAAAGGTGAAATATTCAAACCGCGTCTTTAGTAGAGGCGCCGTTACAATGAGCATGGGTAGATCAAAGAATGATTACCGGGTATTTCTTATCCTATATTATATTAGTAAACAATGATTTATTGGTGACCTGGACTAATGCTGTCATTTAATTTTGACTTGCCACACATTACTTAGCTTTGTATTCTCTCTACTCGTTAGTACTATTATTTTCATTAGTAGTTATATTTTTATTTACATTACCTGGAAATTATATGATATACAGTGATGCTATTCGGACACCTTACCCCCCGGTACAGCCATGGCTGATAGTGCTGGACCAGGGTCCAAGGAGTGCTGGAGAGCAACTGAACAGAGTTCGAACAAGTGAGTTACAAACCATTCTCAACGTTGAGAGAGGTTTAGAAGACTCACTTTTTCGAGTGCTCTCCAACATTCCTTGGACCCTGGTCCACCACTATCAGCCATGGCTGTACATTTTCGCCTCGTAAAAAAAGAACTAGATAAAAACAGAGTATGGTACAGTACACCTACAGGCAAAAACTTAGTGGTTACAACAAATAATATGTTATCTTGGTTTTTGTTATGGTATTCATATCACAGTGATTGGTTTTAGGTTATTCTCATTTGTTATCTTGAGATAAAGCACGAGGAAGTATCCTAACGATTATTCTTGTAGACTTTTTATGGAATTATGTTTGTGGTTTGAAGTACTGAAGTACGTCCTCCAGAATTAGGTTTGCGTAATCTAACAATAATCAGCTCAGCAGTGTCCTACTCATTGCTTTGTATTTTTTATGTTTGATCCACTGGACAATAATATTATGTTATCAGCAACCTGTATTCGTGTGAGGCTCCGAGATTACCGAGTGAAGCTTTGAGGGGTTGGATGATGTACGAGCGTCACACTAGATGGAGACAGCGGAGCTCCAAGGTGTTGGTTGCTTACTTTCTGTTCATGTAGTCACAATACATAGCCCCTGTTAGGATTTGGGCAATATTTTAATGTTTTTGGGACCCCTTCTTACCCGAGCCATACCCTTTCCTCTCTTTCCTCCCATTCTTTTTCCATCATGCTTGCTGTCCCTCATCTCCGTTTTCTTATTCCTTCTGGCCTAGCACAATCTTTTTTCTTTCTCCTTTACAGACAGTTGCAATTTATAATATCTAGCTCACCCAGCATCTACTGTATATCCAAAATGAGGAAAGAATAGCTGATGAACTTTGTTTTTCATAATAGATGAGCTATAAACCATGTTCTGTTATTGCACCATGAAAAGAAAGAGACAGCTGTGCACATGTGTACCTGTAGTTACATCACATCTGTCTGCCTGCCTGCCTGCCCGCAACCTCAAATCATAACATTAAGCGTCATGGCAGATTCCACACAGCTTTGGGGACACTACGTACAACTATGTTATCTCTGAGTTGACTGTGTGACCATAACATGCCGAGTCACGAGTGGATTTCCCTTCAGATATCGGAAGTGTAAGTAAGGTATGGTGTCTCTTCTATTTCTAGTGCCTCCTCTCGCCGCCTCGTCATCATGACCTGTTCCTAGTTAGAGTTGCACTGCCTAGGGAGAAGATGGTTGACTCACTCCTATCTCTCCCTCTGATGACATAAAGGGCAGATGTGAGTTGCATGCTAAATATAGTCGTTTTTTCTTCTTTGGCTTATTGGAGGACTACTTTCTCATCCTCTAGTCATTTGGCTTGTCAAACACCTTCATTAATTAATAGAAGAGTTTATTACAGTTTCATTATTGAAAATGTAAAACTAGTTCGTCTCCCCAGCTCCTACATCACTCCCTGTCCTTGTGTTTCTTTTTTGCTCTGATAGCGAAAAAATGGCAGGTGGGATGTAATTACTCTTTGTTATGACTAAGGAATCAGGAAGCATGGACGAGGTGGGTGGTAGGCGGGCGGATTGCTGCATGGTGGTGGTGGTGGTGGTGGTGGTAGGGAGTTGATATAGCATGTTAGATGTGCATTATATTATCATAAATTAATATTATCATTAGTAGTAGTAGCATAGTAACAGCAGTGGGTGTCCCTATAGGTTAGTGGTTAAGCCCTTAAAATCGGAGAGTTACTGGGTCTGGGGATGGGAACAGATCGCCAGTATACCTTCAGCACCATTGCCCCTGTGAGCAGAGTAGATTTGCTTCACTAAAAAAGGGGAGGGTTGATGTCAGGTAGGGCATCTGGCCTTAAAACCACCTGCCAAAATCATATCTGCCCCATCGACCTACATAAAAAAAATGGGAAAAATATGTAAAAAGAAGAAGAAGAAGAAGAAGAAGAAGAAGAAGAAGAAGAAGAAGAATGATTACTATGACTCATGCTTCTTTAAACTCAATCTGTCTAAATATCTCGAATGATATTGGACATGATATTATTATGACATCTGTCACTCCATTTTTCACCGGTGAGGACATTGAGCGTTCTGCATGCCTTTAGTCCTCACCTTCCTCTCTATATATAAAAACTCCAAAGCCTCTAGTGAGGTTGTTGGCCTTGCCTGACCTGGTGTTGGCAGTGTCCTCGACTGTGACCTTACCGTGGTGTCTCTCCAAAGATAGCACTGTCACACACACACACACACACACACACACACACACACACACACACACACACACAAAAAAAAAAAAAAGTACCCAGCGCTCTTTGCAAGTGAAGGTCATTTACCAGTCTGTAGCGTTTGATAATGATAAAGGCAGTTTTTTTGCTAGAACGATAGTTTAAATGATCTTAATGAGTTTAGTATGATGTTATAATATTTCGTAAAATCAAGAAAAGTATTTAGTTATGAGATCAATGGTTTTGTAATTATTTATATCAAAATTGGTTAAAAATCAAATATTACCTTCTTGCTTTGAAAATATCATTAGGAAGTTCAGCATGTTGTTGGAAGGACAGGATTGTATGGTAAGAAAGCCTACCGGGATATTTTGTTGTGTAAGTCGAAAACTGTTATTGATGAACATATTCTTCCAAACTCTGCCAGAAGACAAATGATCATATACATTTATTTTTATTAGTGGGGTATCATCTGGTTCACGTCATAATTTGGAGAAATTTGTAGCCCTCCAAATTACTACAACTTACCAACCAAATTACTACAACATACCAACAACACAAATCCCCCTTAAACGTTTCGTGCTTGCAGGGATAACATATCAATAGCAACTCTCACGCTATGCTCTAATGTTTCCGAAACTTTGCCCATTTTTATTATTTGTTGTCAGTTTCTCCCTCCACAATGATTGAGGAATATTATACAAGGAAGGTCATGACATTTACCATTGATATATATTGAGAGAGAGAGAGAGAGAGAGAGAGAGAGAGAGAGAGAGAGAGAGAGAGAGAGAGAGAGAGGGAATAATTGATTGACAGCTATACATTGTATAAAATTTGTAAGAATATTTTCATAACTACAGATTTAGTAATTAAGACATGAAGAACTGCATAACTCTTTACTGTACAGCTCCACAAGCCACATTTATGATTTCAACGGCAATGAATTGTTTTAGAAACATAATTATTATATAGGTGTGTTTTTGCTTTAGTTATTATTCAGTATATTTTCAACACTTATCACACCGTAATTTAAATACTATGCGTACCGTGCTGCTCTTCTCTTGGGTTCAAAGTCCTGAATCTCTTGATAATCAAAAGATACGGGAATATTGGGGAAAATTTCTCGTTTTCATGAATTGCGGTGCTATTGATTCCTTCAAACCGTGCCAGAAAACAGACGACCCCTGTGTTATTTACTGTATATTGGATCTGCTTCCTGATGTATAGTTTGAAGGAATCATTTGCCCAACAATTTACCATTTTAAGGAAACATCATCTTAACATTCATATATTAAGCATACAATAATTTATCCTCTTAAAATGTACCATGTTTTTCTGTGGCATGTTGTTTGTCGTCAACGGGGCCAGGCCGTACCACTCAATACCTCCCAGTGTGTATAAATCTGGAGCATCTGATTCCTATAAACTATTCCAAGCAACAGGCCACCATTATTTTTGTTAATCTGGCCCTGTTTCTTGGCATACTTTGGAGGAATCAAGGCGTTCCAATGTACCAAAAGTATACTATCCCCTTAGTGTATAAATTTTACTGAGGTACTGAATATGTATGCTAGAGACGTTAAGCACTATATCGGTCCTCGGCCCACCCAGACCAGACGTTACACTCCCAATCTTTGACTTAATTCAGTGTCAGGTTTCACTTCTTGATACTCACCCTCCACACACATACTCAGGAGAAAAAAATCCTACTTTTTTACTTACACCCACTTACAGTATAGTACATTATTATCTTTCTATACACTTATACACTGGCACAAAATTAATAGTAATACATTACCACATGCATAATTATTCATACACTCACATACACTTCTTATCCAGATTTTGTCATTTTGTTATGAAGTTCGAAAGTCCCCACGAGACCCCAACACACTTATATACGTACAGTTGCCTCCACTAGTAACGAGCACAGAGCCCGGTGGGTTTGGTGAAATGCGGCACCACTGTGTTTGTTTACTCGTAGCAATAGTAAATGAAAGGACAGAACTCAACCATGTTGAAGTATCCATTATAAGGACGCTATGTAAACAAACACAGTGGTGCCATATTTCGTCAAACCCACTAGACGTTGTGCTCGTTACTAGAGGAGGCAACTGTACACATGTGGATAATTATCGTGTTGACACCCTCCCTCTGATATGATGTGGGTGATGTACACTCTAGGACTAAAGTCGTCGTGTCAATTATCCCAAGAGGTCACTGTAATCAAGTGATTGTTTGCGAACTATTTGTTTATTTGTGCTTATAACAAAATAAAATGATAATCTTGGGAAATCTAGACGGACTGATGCTCCACAGTTCAGGTATTGATAATGAAAACTACTGTATTTGCGCACTACATCACAATGACCTCTGGTGGCAACGGACACAACTTTCCTGCCAGAGTTTAGAGTTGTGGACACTACCATCGGAGTCAGTAAAGGGTTGTTACTCCTCCCCATCTTTGAAATGACTCCCAAGAAGGCCGAACACGTTGCTTCGAGTTGACCAGAGTACTATACACCTTTAGACAACAAGCAGAGTGGTCGCTTATTTGACAGTTTCTCTATATTGTGTCAAACACGCATCGTGACTCAGTGGTAAGAGAGTCAACACCCAAGGTTATTGACAAGAATACTATTCCAGCCATGGTGGGGGTCTTGTACTCGAGAGTTACACTATAGATCTAACCTCATAGGAAATTAATTAATAATGTTACTGTATATGTAAAGCAAATCCCTCATTACAGGCTCCGCAAACACACGAAGGGAATTATTATCACATATTATTTAACAATGAAAGATCGAGAATAGGTGAAGGGGGGGGGATGAAGTGAGCAGTCAGCAATATTACAGCCTCACCAACATGTTCGTGCGGGACAGAGTTCCGTGTGTACAAGGTTCGCGTGCTACAGAGTTGGTGTGTTAACCATGACGATATCCAGCTGCGTGTTATGCCCAGCAAAGTGGCAGACACGAACCCCATCGAGATATTGTTGGCCAACATGATAACACTTGAGAGGACCGTGGGTGAATCATGGGTTTCACAATAAAACATTATATGTTTGAGCCTGTACAGAAGCATGTCACCTCCATACCCAACAAGCTCAAACCAGTGTCTGAAAAGGATGATTTCTAAACACATACTTTTAATTATGTTGAATAATAAAGCTGTTTCAGATATACTGATACATAAGCTGTCATGGAAATAACGCCTTAGCCCTTTAGTAATCATAAACATGATAGACATACATTTGCACAGTGGATTTAGTAATTTTTCATCGTAAATGGAATGGTGTTGTGGATAATTAAGAGTTATGCTCGGGTATCCGAAATATAAAATACTGAAATTGAACATTTTTCTCTGTACATTATTATACATGAGAACTAAACTAATAGTGTGATAAAGGTTCATTTACGGGGTTGAATAATAATAGTTGCAACAATTATGTGAAAATTACATGTTCAGCATTTTTGCACCTCAGTATATTTCACATTACTCCAGTGTCACATTCTTCTCTTCAAGTATTTTCTTAAATCCTTATATTTTTTTTTCCAAATAGGTATAACGTGCTACAAGGCCACTGTGTAGATACGTAGCACAGTGGGAAAGTTACTACAGGTTGGGAGATAACCTCATATGATAGGTAATTCAACCAACATTCGTGATTTGCCTTTGTATCCATTAGCTTTCTCTTTATTGTAGGGTGTCAGTTTGATGTCGTGATGTGCATTAGTGGGTTGGTAATGACCTTGGCAATTGGCATGAAGTCATTGTCCAGTGTCGAAGCATAAAAATTGCTGTTTCCGATGCGAAAATGGCATGAGCATTCGACGAGAATAATTATTTAAGGAGACTCTTTTGTTGGTGAATTGGAAGGCTACTGATTCCCCCAACTATGCCTGGAAACTGAGACCTCAGTGTTACTAATATGGGATCTGTTTCGTATCATAGCTTGGTGGAATCAATAGTCCTCCACTTTAACCACAACACCAGATGCTGTTGGTACCGAATAAAAATCTCCAGGCACGGGGTTGGACTAACTAGTGCAACCTTAATGCTGGTCTGGCTTAATGTGGAGAGTTGTGTCAGAAAAGGCATCTTGCTGGAAATTGTGCCAAATCGAATCCGCTGTGGCGACACCTAAAGGATGGGGTTGCCGGGTGTAAAAGAAGAATAGAGTATCATCTGAAGGAGTTTGAATATCGTTGACAAATTCAAGGCTTACTGATGGCTCCAAACTAGAAGAATTTACCAGGCAAAAAGACAGGCAGGCAGAGAGACATACATCACATGCTGTGAGTCAAGGCAGGCACGCGTCATGACGGTAAATGGACTGACCCACCCATTCCAAGGTCAGTGCAATTCAGCATACCTTGATGGAGCAGATGTGGAACTCATTTATCATTCACACGGAGGTGGTCTGGAGTGGATGGGAGGAGGGTCGATATACTCTGGTCTGGGAGTTCACTTATGCTTCCTCTTACTAGAACAGTTCAGTATACTGTACTTCGTTTTTGTTTGCTATTTTTCTACACTGCGAGAATATACCGGCTCCCTCAATTTATTCTGTGGCTGTTACACCAAAGATTTACAGTTCTAGGAAAATATCTGCATCTTATAACCGCTGGAATGTACCCGAAACGTCTATCTGAGGACATAATATTTCTTAGAAGGGAATTGGTGTATTTTCGACAGGATAAAAAAAAAAAAACTAGAGTGGTAAAAAATTGTAACACGATGTATGTCTTTTATACTTATACCACGATGAGTGTTATCCTGGAGTGCTTCAGGGTGTTGGCGTGCCTATAGAATATGCCTGTCAATCTCAAATGGGAAATAAAAGTATCTTAAGCCATAGACTGATTTATTGTTGATGATTGGACACACTACTCATGAAAAGACTAAAAATATCATACACAAGTCGGTCAGTGATTGGTGTGGACTACTGGAGTCTGTATTAATACCGCTGGTTGTGTGAAGGAAAAATGTAGAATATCGACAACTATGGTTAAATTTTGTTTTTATTGGAGGAAACTTAATTTCTTAGATAATACAGTTAATATCATGCAATCCATGACATGAAAGTTTTACACATCTAGGAACGTATCTGCAATTTATATATATACTTGTTCCATGGCACACCTTTGAAGAATCTATAGCGATCAATTCCTAAGTAACATCTTACTCTACCTTTGAGAGTCACTGAAGGCAGAACAGATTTAGTCGTGGTGTCACTTGGATGTTATAAGTCGTGGATGTGATGGGGACTCACAGATTAGTCCCTAGGCAGTCCCAAAACAGGATAACATTGGTTGGTTTTATGGTAAAGTTGGTACTATGGTAAGTCTCAAACCTTAATTAGTCTCCAAACACATGGTTGATCTTATAGTAAAGTTAGTTCCATGGTAAGACCCCAAAGAAGGTGAGTTCCACAACAGGATAACACTGGTTGGCATTATGGTAAATCCCCAAACAGGGTATACGTTCCCAAACAAGGTAAGATCCCAAAGAGGAACACTTCCACTTCACTCCACCTTCAGAAACACTCTGCTCTCACACCGTCATAACGACCTCTTCTGTCGTCACCGTTAACACATTAACTATTCTTATATGAAGTAAACTTTCTCCCTCTGATATTCTCGCCTTTTATTTCTCAAATTACTTAGCAATAACTCTTCTATGGAGTTGGAAATGGTAAATATTTCTCCGGCAAGTAGTGGGAATGCGCCATCCAACTGCCTGAAGTAGCTACTGGGGACGACTGCTTTCCTTAGCGGTATATAGGCTGACATCTAAGATAAGCCTCACCACACACACACACTCATTCACCTATTACAGCAGTCAGTTTTGGTATAGTTGATGTTCTCTGGTTCGGATGTCGCATTATTGACGTTAATTATTATATATGCATTATGCTTCATTGATTTGGTAATCTGGTCTGTCTTCACATCACTAAAGGGACTCGCAAATTGGATGGTACTGAATTCACCTGACTATGCCACTAAACAAGATTCCTTCACTATTGGAGGTGTTTCGTGCTACTATTTGGGGGAATCGGTAATCTTCAATTTTCTAATTATCGCTTTCAGTGGAAATCATGCACTTTGTAGTTTTGATTTTGTGAGATAGTATCAAATGACATTGATATTAGATGGGTCAATTATTCACCTGGTACCAAGGTAATACAGGTATGGAAATCCAATTTTAAAAAAAAAATAATTTAGACCTTGAATCTCTTAAAGGGAGAAACTCATTTTGGTATATTGGAGGGCTACTGATTCCTCCATTTATGCCAGGAAAAAGACGACCTTCATGTTATCAGTACGGGATTAAAATTATTTCGAGAAATCAGTAGCTGTCCAATTTACCGTCAGGAGAATATTCCATTAAGGACAAATGAAAAACTTGCTGGACGTTGTGGATTGCATCTTCCTCTCTGCTTACTGCCTGGTTCAGCATTAAACACTATGAATAAAGCCACAATCCATCCCATAGAGGGGAAATAATACAAACAGGAAAAAATAACGTAAAGATATTACTCCTATATGTGTCCACAGGAAGGGGATACTATATATACTTTTTGTACATCATAGCGCCTTGATTCCTCCAACGTATGCCTAGAAACAGGACCAGATGAACAAAAATAATCATGACCGGTTGCTTGGAATAATATAGATGAATCAGTTGCTCCAGATTAACCAACACTGTACTATATTACCCCCTGAAATATCCATCACAACAATACTCACTTCCTTCATTCTCTCTCCATCGTGAGGTTTCCGGCCTACACCTGCTCCTTTCACATTCACAGATGTATTTCACACCTCTGATATACATGTTGGAAGACCGAGGAATCATTAGACCTGCCAGAGGACGAGGAAAAGTTAGCCAGTGTGAGACCCGGTTTGCCCAACACACGGCTGGTAACTTTCCTATCATCCCTCTCGCTGTTGTTGTTGCTGTTGTTGTTGCTGTTGTTGTTGCTGCTGCTGCTCACATTTTCTGTGTCAACTCTGATTTCATTCCTTCTAAATGGTGACGTGTGTGTGTGTGTGTGTGTGTTTGTGTGTGTGTGTGTGTTAAAAAAATACAGTAGTCTGATAACACAGCAGTTAGTCCAAAGACCCTTATCATATACTTGGAATAACGGGAATCTGCTCACAAACAATAACTTCACTCCATTATTGTATTTTATTGGGCTTTAGGTTGAGCTCTAACGACGAGGAATACTGCTTTCAGTCCTTCTTTCTCTCTGACGGGGCACTAATGGTGTATTTTTCCTAAAATGAATCTTCACAAAGTGCGTGTAACTCTGAAGGGGAGGATCTCTCGTATTCGTATTAGAGGGCAACTGATTCCTTCAAACTACGGCACGAAACGAATCCCACATAAATAAACTTGAGGTCTGTTGTTTTCTTGTGTTTTCTACTTTATCCTAATATATATCTAATTTATGAGGCCTGAATGTAGCAGCACATTATATATATTAGAAAAGTAGAATATTGCAACGATGTGGATATAATTATTTGTTGTATATATAAATGTACAGTTGCCAACACTTCTAACTGGTACAGGAAAACATGACTGACAAAGCTGACTGTAGTTATAAATGCTGGCAATTGTACATACATCTTGACATACCTATTTTAGTAGTTGCTCAACGTAATTTTAGATATTATACATGTTCGATGGTTTCTCTGTAGTAATACGATCCCTTAAGCATGCTGTATAAATAGAGTGGCCGTCTCTGTAACCAGAAAAAAAACATAGGAAGGGTGTCTCAGGATTCTAGGAAAGTTGTGCCCCTTGTGACTGCCGGGAACGACTGAGTGATGGGCAGGGGCGGCAGTGAGGGAGAGGTCAGGGAGGGGTAGGAAAGCAACGAGAGAGATAAGGGAGAGGGCAAGAGGGGCGTTGAGGCCAGGGGCGGCAGTGAGGGAGAGGTCAGGGAGGGGTAGGAAAGCAACGAGAGAGATAAGGGAGAGGGTAAGAGGGGCGTTGAGGCCAGGGGCGTCTGAGACAGAGGAAGGGCTATGAGTTGGGTCAGACAGGGGCAATAAGAGATAGATAGAGAGGGGATAATACAGTGACGAATGGGGATAGAAATAAAAGGGGACTGATGCTGGGACGAAGGTGGTTAGGGATGAACAAAAAACTTAAACTGTACATCTGTATTCTCTATCACAAACATGCTTACTCACTATGAACCTTCTTCCTGATAGTCACTCCTTCTCTATATAATTATGATAAAAAAATAGAAATGGAAGGGGGATCCTGTCGTCAGTGGCGTAGGGCTGAGACATGAAGGGACGGGTGAAGACAAGGAAGGAGATGGGGTAACTATAGTAGGATGCCAGAAAAAGAAGAATGGGGCAGGGATGAGGGTAGGGAAAGGTGTTGGAGAAATGGGTGCCAGAGAGATGAAGAAGGGATAGGGAGAGGTTTGGGGGAAGGGAGTGCCAGAGAAGGAAAGAAAGGGCAGGGAAAGGTGTTGGGGAAGGGGGTGCCAGAGAAGGAAAGAAAGGGCAGGGAAAGGTGTTGGGGAAGGGGGTGCCAGAGACTGAACTAAGAGTCAGGGATGAGGGCAGGGGGGGCAAGGGGTGCATGGTATGCACTTGGGAACTTTCCACAGCAGCCCACAACCACCACCATCTCTCTCGGATTCAAGCTGAGTGGGTGGACGATTCTATGTGTGTGTGTGTGTGTGTGTGTGTGTGTGTGTGTGTGTGTGTGTATTTGCAATTATTATGTCGAAGCATATGAAAGAGTGGATGGTTGGTGTGTGTGTGGGTCGGTAAGTATATGTATGTGCAGTTTTTATGTGGAAACATGTGGATGGTGTGTGTGTGTGTGTGTGTGTGTGTGTGTGTGTGTGTGTGTGTGTGTGTGTGTGTGTGTGTGTGTGTGTGTGTGTGTGTGTGCAGGTATTGGTTTCGCCAAGGCACATTGCTGTGTTCAAGTATGGTGTATGGATCCATGTATAAACACATATGTTAGTGTGTGACAAAGTGTGTGTGTGTGTGTGTGTGTGTTTATGGTTGCGTGTGTGTGTGTTTGTTTGCTTGTGTGTGTGCGTGTTTATGTTTGCTTGTGTGTGTGTGTGTTTATGTTTGCTTGTGTGTGTGTGTGTGTTTATGTATATGTGTGTGTGTGTGTGTGTGTACATTCCTAGACTAAGTTGTGTCTTCCTCCCTTCCCCTCCGTTAATCGATGCCATAATGATCGTGTTTGTTAGAAGGCAAATATGCTATACAGTACTTCTTTCTTCATACACTGTTTTCATACATATAACTCGAATAGACTGAGAGAACATGTGTGTTATTTCATATTAATTTAATACTTATTTTCCAAGTGAAATTATTTATAAGTGAACGGACCAGACACAACTGTACACTCTAGAATAAAAGAGATGCCCATTACTACCACAGATCTCTTTAATTGCATATGTTGTTTGTTGGTAGAGTTTTGGATAACTTTTCATATACACACACAAAATAAAAATGCTCTTCTCATGAAATTTATTTGGGCTTAGGCTCCACAGTCATGGATAAATGATGAAAATTATACACTTACAAACTGCTCCACAGGCCACATGATAACGCTGACCTCTGGTGGTAGGGGGATATAACTTTTGTCCAATAAAGTATACACGTAGTTCCAAGCAATATTCATTAAAAATAACTCTGAGAGAAATTACTAATGGCTGATAGAACATTTGTGCGATTCATGCTTACAGCTGACATCACACCGTCGACTCCAGTGATGAGAGTGAACTCCAAGCTGGTTTGATCAAAGATATCATCAAATGTCAAAGTAGAAATCAAACCACAACATTTACCCAATAGAATAAGTCGACGACAAACCATAGAAAGTGTTGCACGACTGTATCATATGTGGTTCATATATTGACAGCTAAGGCGACGCGTTTATTTAATTTTTTTATTTATTTATTCAGGTGTCTGTGAAGTGTGTGTTCAGAATTTATGACAGGTGATTGGGAACGTCGGCGGCACGTGTTCACATACCCATAATCTTGCAACTTCATGAATTCGGGTTGTGTATACGAAAACCCCTGCATTCCATTCCATACACACACACACACACACACACACACACACACACACACACACACACCTAACCCTCTCTCTTTGATTGCACACTATTCTTTTCCTCAAACTGGTCTACTCTAATGCTCGGAGCTGATAATAATTTTGGTCTTTATCACGACAAAGAGTGTGGGAGATTATGTCTTTAGATGGAGGTTGCTGGGGTAAGATAATAAATAGTAGTAGTGTGTGTAGTGATTCACAAACACTGCTGGGTCATACAGTCAGCATTCCCAACTTGCTATTCCTTATTTGTAGATGTGTTTTGGGGGTAACCATTAACATCGCGGCCTTGTGCTATGCTCCATTATTATTATTATTATTATTATTATTATTGTTATTATTATATATTTATTTTTTTATTATTGTTATTTTTAATTTTGAATAGGCTATCCAGGAGATAATGCAACGAGTACGTAATTAATTTTCTTATCTTTATCAGTATATTTGATACAAATCATGTAAAAAAGTTTACTAACTATAAAAAAAAAAAAAATCAGAAGTCCTAAATCAGGTGATTAAAAGGGAGCCATATGAATTAATCTTATGAACGAATAATTATCATACAGACCAACAGCTATAATTTCGCATAATTTCTCGAGGCCGTTTCATTCGAAGGTGTTGCAGGACTATTGGGTGTGACTGTACACCTTGAGTTGCTAAGGGAAAACTCTACTGAAGGGAATGTATATTGAGTGTTACTGGTTCCTCCCATCTATGCCACGAGACAGACCATCATTAGGAATTTGTAGCCTCCAAATCGTCGACAGCTTCCTGTTTCCTTTAATAACCTTGTGATATAGCAAGAAATTAAAAATAAAAAAAATAAAAAAAATGGATGTTTACCGAGTCCTCCAATCATTGCCACGTTTGTTTCGTGACATAGTTGGGAGAAATCAGTAGCTTCTAATTTTCTTACACGATCAAAGGGAATTTAATTGCCTGTATAATGAGATGTCCCACATACAGGATTGAAGGATGGCAATCAGAGAGAGAACTAGTTGTCACAGTTTGGGAGTAGGGAGGAAGTAGGGAGAGGAGGAAGATAGCCACAGTGAGGAAGTAGGGAAAGAGTCAGAAGATGGCCATAGTGAGGGAGTATAGAGAGGAAGTAGGGAGGTGAGGGAGTAGGGAGAGAGTTAGAAGGCACAGTGAGGGAGTAGGGAAAGGATTAGTAGCCATAGTAAGGGAGTAGGAAGGAAATAGGGAGATAGCAACAATGAAGGAATGAGGGATAATGACACAAAGAGAGAAAGAGAGAGAGAGAGAGAGAGAGAGAGAGAGAGAGAGAGAGAGAGAGAGAGAGAGAGAGAGAGAGAGAGAGAGAGAGAGAGAGAGAGAGGAGCTGGATAGGGAGAACCATATTCACATTGATGGATTAGGGATGGAACATACAGTATATAGTTGGATCGGAGAGGCATATCATGAGAGGAGAGGAGGGAGGAAGGGACTATTCGCCTGGTGATATCATGTACAGTATGTGACACGCCTGCCAGTCACATCATCATGAGCCCGAGTCTCTCTCTGTGTTTGGTGCCTGTCAAGACGCTGACGTCACACCAACACAGCCTCTGCCCCGCTCTGCAAACCAGGGCGAAACATACATGGGTCTTGTCACGAGGGACGGTCATGTTTATTTGGTATTTACATTGCTAACAATACTGTGTTCTATATCTTCTGGAAAACATGTGCCTTTCCCTCTCTAAGTTTTATGACATTATACTAGATCCATTTTTCGTGTAAATTCCAATCATTTGCATATTAGTACCGAGTTTTGTAAAATTTGGCCTGATTTGCATTACATTTACCGAAAATGCCATGGATATAAATGAGAGTTTCACTCTCCGTCTTCTGAAGCTACACTATACCTGTTTACTGAAGTTGCACTCTATCTCTGAAGTTATACACACTATCTACTAAAGTTACTCTTTAGATCTGAAGTTATAAACTCTATTTACAGAGGTTCCACACTCCATTAACTTTGTCTACTGAATTTAGCACTCTACTGAAGTTACCCACACTATTTTCTGAAGTTACACACTATCTACTGAAGTTACACACACCATATACTCAAGTTACACTATCTCTGAAGCGACACTATCTTTTGAAGTTAAGCCATACGTACTGGAGTTACACACTCTATTTACTGAAGTTTCACACTCCATCAACTCTATCTGCTGAAGCTGCACAAAAGGCAACCTCTGTTTAGATAACGTCACTCCAAACACTGTGATGTACTGTAGTTTGTAGTACGGTATAATGAGTAACAGTATCCCCAGTCAACTTACCGTATTAATAACTTGTAGACGAATTACAAATATCAGTTGACTGGGTAGTCCAAATATTGGTAAATTAGGAGCAACTGATTCTCCAAACTATTCCAAACAACAGACCATCACTATTTTTGTTAATCTGATCCTGTTTCCTGGCATACTTTGGAGGAATCAAGGCGCTCCAATGTTCCAAAGTATACCAACCCCTAAATATAAACACGAAAAGAATAAAATCTGTCGTGCAAGTTAGTGTGGCATGATGACATCCTAAACGAACACAGTAGCTTATGTTGTCCAGGCTGCTTTCCACCATCAGTCGTCAGAGGTGTCAGAATGGATCACATAAGGAGTGCACCAATACCTTTCTGCTGGTCGTGTGAATAGCAATAGTAGAAGCCGAGTGAACTATGAAGGTACCGGTAGCATTATATTCTTCATGAGTGACTGACTTTCCTGTTTTTCCTGGGCTTTCTCGTCATCTTTGTATGCAACCTTCATATATACATCTTTCATCATGGGAAAATATGGGAAGGTTTACCACACTCGCGTTTTAAATAGTCGGGTATTTAAAGAGTTACTTCTAAACACAAGCATAAATATATAAATCAAGGAGTGTGGCATATTGCTCTTCTAACATAAATTCTTCAGTGCAAATATAATAGAGTGAGGAGATACTTTAGTATAGTTATTGTGAATAGGTTATACTGTAGGCACAACACATCCAGTTAATTGTCACTTAGATATTAAAGTGTATGTTTAGCGAAAGAAAGGCAAGTGGGAGCAAGTGATATTCCTCCAATCAATTCCAAGCAACATGATACCATTATTTCTGTTCATCTGGTCTTGTTTCTTAGCATACTTTAGAAAAATAAAGATGCTCTAATGTATGAAAAGTGTATTACCCCCATAATGTACCCTTCAGTCTTCTGGTTCTTCCTATCTCCTTAATTAATGGGATAGTAATAGACAGTAGGGTTAATAAAATTAAAGTAACTGATTCCTCCAAACTACTTCAAGTAGCAGGATACTTTCATTAAATTGGTCTGGTCTGTTTCTTTTCATAGTCTAGACTCAAGAGGAATAAAAAATCCTCCAATGTACTGAAAGTATATCATCCCTTTAAGCTGTAAGACATTCAGTGTTCTCAGTGAAAGCCCTTAAAGTGTCTGAAACCCAGATGTGAAAGCTGAGAATGTTTACCCCAGTTATTTTAGGACAGGACAAAGGCTCTCTGTTCACGTTTAATCTGTCTAACTTTAAAAGAGAAACAAAATAGTTGAGAGTTGATATTCTTTTACTATGTATAGGAACAGTTTCCGGCTGGGAAACTGCAAGTCACCAATGATTCGAACTTCTGAACAGTTCTTTTAAGCTAGAAAAATGAATCATCACAATATAATATACCATAGACGTCGTAAGGGGCATATGATATCAACAAATGAGATGCTACTTTTACTCTCTATTTTGTCCAAACATAAGAAGAGAGAACAGAGACTAAGTGAAACTGGTATAGTTGTGGATACTGACAGTGAGGTCAGAATCCGTATGTTAAGTTGAGTTTTGAGAAGGATGAATTCGCTGTATTTGAAGTCCGCTGACCAAAAGATATATAACTATGGTTAAGGAGGCAGTAAGGACAGAAGTCTTATGTTTGCCAGCTTTCTGATGCTGTATCATAATTATATCCTGAAGATAAAACAGGCAAAACTCACGAGATTAATTATTTGCATACACTAGTTACCAGAGAGAGAGAGAGAGAGGGAGAGAGAGAGAGAGGGAGAGAGAGAGAGAGAGAGAGAGAGAGAGAGAGAGGGAGGGAGAGGGAGAGAAAGAGAGAAAGAGGGAATATCACACACACACACACACACACACACACACACACCTCTTCCTGCCATGAGAGTAGTTCTGGTCATGCAACATCGCGTGTCTGCCCATCAGCAACACAAGAGGACGCGATTCAGGGCCATGAAGATGACATTACCCTTCACTGACAGCACACAACCACAAAAAAATGGCCTTTATTGTGTTAGTTACGGCAATTATCTTTCTGAGACAAGGAAGAACCGAAGGAAAGAGCAGTTTATATTGTTTTAATTGAAGTGGTAACTCTAATGTTATACAAACTTAAAGGAAAGCGAGACACCAAGTAAACAGCAACATTATTTATTGGCCAGATTTTGGTTTCCTACGAACCAACCTCTCTCTGTCTCAAGTAATCAGACAAGCTTAACACGTGGTGCCAATTTACTAAACTCTCTCTCTCTCTCTCTCTCTCTCTCTCTCTCTCTCTCTCTCTCTCTCTCTCTCTCTCTCTCACACACACACACACACACACACACACAGGGGCCTACGTAACCCTCATCCTACTGTCCTAGCCTCTTACCCGGAATCACGAGATTAATGCCCAGAAATGTTTAAAGGTTATCCTACATTACCATGGCGGAAGGATTCTCTCCATACCAAAAATTCAGTGAAGGAAACGGCACACACTAGTTAACAAAAAGTATATGGGTGTGTCTTGTTTACATAACACACAAGCTTAATGCCTTTCCTCTATTCCACTGTCACCAACTTTCCTTCTTTTTCCTTCGTGCTTGATGTCTCTCATCTGTACCCTCTTTTATTTTGTGTAATAATGACTTCCTGGCCAAACACAGTCCCCATATTTAACAGGGTATAAAGTGTTAGTAAAATTTGTGCAACGTCTTCCTCCACATTATTCCACGAAACAGATTACCTTTTTTAGTTTCCTTGGTCTGTTCCTTAGCGCAGTTTAGAATAATTGACATCCAGCAATGGCCAAGAAGTATACTTTCTCTCCAAACATGCCTGCCTGGAGAAGGTGAAGAGACTGGCGAGGGTATCATGCGTGGGAACTGAGAATGATAAAGTTCGGGGGGATTATCTAGACAAAGTAATAATGGGATGCTGTTCGGAAATTGCTCGGGAATAGGATATGGATGAGAAAAAGTAGGGTAAGGTAGCATGGACAGGAGGAGGAGGAGGAGGAGGAAGAAGAAGAAGAAGAAGAGGAGGAAGAGGAGGAGGAAAATAAATGCGAGTTTGATGTCAGAGGAAGGAATTGAAGGAACGAAATGTTGGGTATGTGGTAAAAAGTTACTGTATAGTTTAAATTTTAAGATAACATGTAGTGTACCTCAAATAATGTGTTTTGCTCTAAGTGCAGTGGGGGTTAAGGAATTTAGCAGTGGGGTCGTTAAGGTCATGATTTTGATTATTCATGGCTTGGAGTGCTACAGAATCCATTAGATTAGAATAAGTGAAAATTTAAGTTGACGAGCAGTAACACGCACGGATAGTCTAGGTACAGTCACCATAAAAAATCTTGCATCAGGTAAATGAAACTGAGCCATTGGAGTGAAATATATGGACTATTTCATGGATATTATTAGAAGGAATATTTTTACAGTGAATTATACTTCTTGACAAAAGAATAAGTTTATTTTAAGTTCCTGTAATTTCCTCAACCTGTCCGATGTAGATAAATAATGAAATTCAGTGGCAATGCTAAAACATTAAAAATAATTCAATCCTTGTCCACGATTTCCGAATAATCAAAATATTATTAATTATGATAACTGTAACCGAACTGTAATGTTACAGCGTGACATTCTAACCTCAATATTGTATGAGTTATTACAGTTTGTGTTGCACTAACTACAAGATATTGGTAAAGGTGTAGTGTAGTATGGACATAAAAAAGGAATAATAAACTAAGTAGACGGCAAAACGATAGATAGATTGATAGAGAGAAAAAAATAGGGGAAAAGAAATGAGAGAGAGAGAGAGAGAGAGAGAGAGAGAGAGAGAGAGAGAGAGAGAGAGAGAGAGAGAGAAGGGTGTAAATAAGTATGCCTCATTGTTTAACTGCATTAGAAAAGTCAACAAAGATAAGATAACTTTACTAGTAATAAAGTTTCATATGACATAACTATCATATACTGTACCAAGCATAAACCAAAACATCGGCAAAAACTTTCTTCCAATACTTTATTGTTTCTGACAAGGTACAGTCACGGTCAAAAGTTCTGCATCAGGTGAATGAAAATGAGCCACTTGAACGAATCTTATGAACCAATATTACAGATACTAACAGCTATATAGTTTAATTTTCCGAGGCTGTTTCATTCGAAGGCAATGAAGGACTATTGATTGAATATGACGTACTATCATGAGTCGCCTACCATGTTGCACGTGGAGAGTCGACAAGGCCAGTGTCCACATACGCTGCAAAATGGTAAAAAACTCAGGGACTCAGTTTGGAACATTATTAGAACGATTGAAGGATGATTTTTAACACTGAGTCTCAAGATGTAGGCAGTTGATGATCATTGACTGGAATAATGCGACTATCTCACCACAACTTACACGGGGTTGTGAAGTCATAGTGAAGTGACAAGTATGGAGTGGCCACTGTATTAGAACTACGGTTTAATTTATATTACCAATTTGTCATTTTACCTTCTGTGGATATTTCGTAACACAAGTATGGAGTGGAACTACGGTTTAATTTATATCACCAATTTGTCAATTTACTTTCTGTGAATATTTCGTAACACCATTATGTCATTTTACCTTCTGTGGATATTTTAGGATTATAGTGCAAATTCGCAGCGTTGATATATACCTACAGCTTTATCCCCTTTCCCACGCCACTATAGGTTCGAGCAGTGAACTCTAATAAAGCCAGTGGACACCAAAATAGTTTGCTCAAAAGTATCAGAGTGTCAGGGGCAGAAAATTAACTACATAATTTAGGCCAATAGAAAAACGACGACAAACCTTCATACCTTCATTAAAATAGATAAAAAAAAACTTCATAAGGTTCACAGTCCATTAACTCAAACCTTCATAAGTTGATTCTCAGTTGGAATGATCCTACCGTCTTGAGGTTGGCTGGCATCCCGGGGTTCTAGTTTCTACACTGTTATAAGTAGTGTTGCTTCCAAACACAGTCTTCATTCTGTCACTCTCAGTTCTTCAACTCTCACTCATTTCCTTGTTCCTCCTTCCCCTTTAGGACCCGAGCCCCTCATTTCCTTCGTTTTCCTTCGTGTTTGCTGGTCCTCCTCTCTATCTCCTTCGCCCTCGGGCTTAATGATCTTCCATGTATTGCGTAGTCTCCTTTCTTACTCATCAATAATGTTCAATTTTTGACATTCAGTCAATCAGTCCAGAAAAAAAAGGACGTATTCTTTTATGTCCTGGAAAAGCAATAAAAACTCGCCAATTGAAGCATCAAGTCATTAGGTGTATGCTAAAGGACAGACACGATCTTGCAATGAATAGACTTTGCGTGTGAGTAGAGGTGGCGTGCCTGGGCTCCATATGTTTACATCACGCCCATGAATATCTGAGTTATTTTTTTGCTTCTTCAGTGTATAGATGTGGGCAATTCTATAAGGGTTTTGACGCCCCTAACTACCCATTTCCTCTCTCCAGGGTCCCTTATTTCATAATTTTCCTTCGTGATTGCTGTCCCTCCTCTCTGTCTCATTCTCTTGTGTGGTATGATGTCTTTCTGGCCAAGTACTGTCTTCTTTCTTCCCATTTATATTCATATAGTCACACAACTCAAGATATCATTCCCAGGATAGTCACTTACAATATTATCCTAACGTCAGAAAAGTCTTAATGAGATTATTTTTACACCGTGCATAAATATATTAAGATTTATCGTATAGCTGAAACACCAGTTGACTGAATCATTATAGCATAAATATAAATATTTATATATAGCATGAATATATAGCATGAATACCACAAATGTGTCCAAGAAACTTGAGTGTGTCATAGGACCATCAGTTATATATAAAAAATAGAATGTAAAACACGCCAGGTATGCTAAAGGTAGTTTTATATTCTCTCAGTGTTTGTATGACATATCTTACATGTGTCGAGTAACCGGAAAAACTGTTGAATACATAAGGGACCTAAGTCTGCTCTGTTGTTTTTTGGTTTGGTAGGAATATTATTGAATAATGTTTCACTGCTATCAAACTATTCGTTCTACGACATGTAATTTTGCAGGCTGCACTTCACATGTCTCATCCCAACGTCCACTACAATTGTATTTCTACTCTAACAACCTCCTGACACAAAGACCCTGAAGATAGAGAGACTGACCAATGCGTCCGGAAAATCGGTTAAATTTACCATGAACCCAAGTAGTGGGTGTGCAAGTTTGATTCACGAGTAAGACGATGCTTTTATCATAAGTGTTTCTGTCTGCTCAGAGATTATTTAATACTGGTTCTTAAGGTTAATAAAACCTTTTTCTTAGTCATAAAGATTGAAATGAGAGTTCATCGCACTCTAACCACGAGCCAAATTTATTCCACTTTTGCAGGATATATTTTCCTGGCCAAACCCCAATGCCCATTAGAACTCTAGTTCCCGTCCACTCCTCTAAGCCCCTCGCTCATTTCTGTACCACCTAAACAGTTTCATTTTTGCTGCAACAAATCTTTACTACATAGAAACTGCTGGTGTTACTGTAGCTTTCCTTACAAGATATCCTTCTGCAGTACTGCTTTTCCATAGATGAGAGTTTTAAGGCCCCTAATGCATATACTGATCACTGAAAACCCCTGACGGCAAAACCTAAATACGAATTCCAGATTATATTTGTATATGTGCCTTTATAATGCCACACTTTGATATATCTTTCCAATAGGTATATTGTTATCAACCAGGAAGCGGGTAATAATAGTCCTTAGGTTAACTGGAATTAACTATAGAGTTTTACTAAAAAAAATTCATAGTGTGTGGCAGTATGCATGAGTTTGTGTGTATATGTGTATGTAGATATGAGAGTGTGTGTATATCCTATGCGTGTGCATGTGATTGTGCGTGTGTGTGTATACTATATTCGGAAGTATTTGTGTTCATTTAACCCAGAATGGATGTAGAGTTTTGATAGTCATGAGAGACACGACTGCGCACTTAACGAAAAATTCCCCCATGGCACCAAGACAATGTATGACCCACACTACTGAAACATGTGAGTGAATAATATGTGAAATGTTTGGTATGTGTTGGGGAGAGGAGGGCATGACTGGAACCCCTGCTTGTTACACGTGTCGTCCCCACCTCCTCACTATGCCACTACCTCACCCCCAGAGAGAAGGAGACATGAGATTCGACCAGGACAGTTGTCAGACATGGCCAGGGAGAGAAAGGGAGGGAGGGACGGAGGTGACTTGGGAAGAAGCTTTGGTGGTCAGAGGGTCACCGCAAGAATACAACCTTGTGAGAACACTTACAGTTACACCCTTATAACCCCCGGTGGACTGAGTCAATGAATCTGAAACATTTATTGACAGAAATGGTCATATGTGTTGGATGTTTTGGATTCCCTGATTCAGAGTTATTTTGGCGTTGAGAAATGCGGCCGACGTTTGGTTGCACATGTATCATCAGAATTTCATTAATACACTGGAAACAAGTATAAAAAGACATCAAGGTTAAACAATAATAATAATAATAATAATAATAATAATAATAATAATAATGGTGGCGTTGATGGTGATGATGATGATTATTGCTATTGTTATTATTTTTATCATAAACAATATCATTATTGATATTAGTACCGGTATTGTTATTAATATTTTTATTATAGATTTTAATCATTATCATTGTTATTATTATCATTATTATTATTATTATTTATCATTATCATCATTATTATTTATATTACTACTACTACTACTACTACTTCTACTACTACTACTACTACTACTACTATTATAATTATTATAATTATTATTATTATTATTGATTCCTGTTGGTTAAAATCTCAAAATAATGGGAGAATTTCTCATTGTTAGAACAATCAGTCATTATGCTGAGAATCTATCCATTGTCGATGCATTGTCCGAAAATGTAGGCAGTATGGCCGATTTGGTGCTATATTGTAATATATTACATAATGCTGTTATTTATGAAACAATTGCTGTAATGACATTGATAATTAATGAATTCATAGATATACCAGTGAACACTATTACAGTTATCATAAATAGCATGACTTACTACAGTCGTATATCTACAGCTCGAATGAAGATATTATGAGAGAGAGAGAGAGAGAGAGAGAGAGAGAGAGAGAGAGAGAGAGAGAGAGAGAGAGAGAGAGAGAGAAGAGGGGTAGAAGGGAGAGAAAGCATGGAGAAAAAAAAAATCTTATGCCTAGATTAGCCAATCTGGAGGTTGGAGACAGCTTGGTAACCTGTGATCCCATCCTCACACTTGTTATATCCTGAACCTAAAAAGATGGTATACTTTTGTATATTAGAGCGTCTCGATTCTACCAAAGTATTTCAGGAAACAGAACCAGAATAACAAAAAGAAAGGTTGTTTGGAATACTTTGGAGATATAAGTTGCTCCAGATTGTCTAACACACTACTATTCCCTTAAATGAAACAGATTGACCATTCTGTACAGTCTAGATTCAGTGAACCTTCTGTACAACCACTGAGCAGCAAGTTGTGTGCGTACGTATGTATACATTTATGTGCAATCGCCTTCTAATTTTCTATCTCCTCACTGCTGTGATGATGAACATTAAAATGTATGTTGTCGTGAATGAGACTCAAAATATTTCCGTAATTTTAATAGTTTACAATCAACAAAAAATATATTCACATCTCGTGCACGGTAACAAAATTTCCGACCGAGAATGTAATGTATGTGTGAGTTTATCTGTCACGGCAAAAATGCAACCTTGCCCTTAGTACTCTTGCATATTTATGTGTGAAAGTAAATATACACACCATAATGCGATGAAAGACAAGCAGTTACGATAGTCAGGGTCAGGGTAGGATATGATGGATGACAATAAAGCTTCCTGGTATCGCTATCACCATTCACTGTTTGTCTATTGCAGGAAAATTATTGTTTCCAACAATTTCCACGTCTCTCTGTCTGAGGTTAACTTCTTTTCAATTTTTTAGTTGTCGCTCCTTTCCTTCTATTACCTTCGAAGTTACTGTCCCAACTCTTTATCACCTTCTCCTTCGTCCTACAGAGTCTTCTAGCCCTGGGATTGTCTTTTTCCTTTCTGTTTAATTAAAATCATACTCCATTCCTGTATGGTTATTCATTATATCCAGTTCAATTTATCATTTTAAGTTTCAGGTTTCATATTCACAAACAATAACAGGCAGGACACAAAGATTGTACAGTCACAATAATAAATCATTCTGAATATAACTGAAGGTGAGCCCAGTGAGTGAATCTAATGAACCGATATTACAGAGATCAGCAGTTATAGTTTTGCATCATTATCGAGATCATTTCATTCGAAAGTTCTGCAGGATTATTAGAAGTAAGTGTATATGTGTCATCAGATTCTGTTATATGTCAATGGATTAGTGATCTAAAGCTTACACGTGTTTGATCAGTGTCATAATGTATTTTACTTCGTTGTAAGAGCTAGTTGCTGAGAGCCTTAAACATAACCTGTTATTGCAAAAGAAATTGAACTGAAAAGAGTAGAAATAGCCTACAAGAAAATCGAAGTAAGCCGAAGATGTGCGTACTTTTCTTACGCACACAAAAAAAAATTAATATCATCCGTGATGTATCCTGACCAAGGAGTCCTATAAAAGTAACTATCAACAAGCCAGCCTCGATGTTATGATTATAGTTACTGCTCAGTTTCATGTAAGCCTAACTTCACAAGAAGTATGACACGAGAAGTAATCGGATTATGACAGTTGGACGAGTTAATAACTGTGGAATACTTTCATATTCTATACACTTTGGCTGGTGGGATGCTGATTTGATTAGTCCAGTCGCCTCTTGGTAGGAATATT
Source organism: Petrolisthes cinctipes (assembly GCA_033782935.1). NCBI lineage: Eukaryota > Metazoa > Arthropoda > Malacostraca > Decapoda > Porcellanidae > Petrolisthes > Petrolisthes cinctipes. Next base: position 43,937 of record JAWQEG010005627.1, read on the forward strand.
GGGTTAGCCTACCTCGGTGCCGCAGAACACAAAGTTTGTGTTACAAGATTTCCCCAGTCTAGACAATATAAGATTTTGGCTTGTTGGTTTGGCCTGTCCATAGTTTTTCTATAACTACTATATTTCATTGAGATAAGAACAAAGGTGCACAAAATTTTATTCCCTCAAACAGCCATAAAATGACTGAAGTTTCTCTGATTCAAATAACAAAACATAGTTCGCCATCTATCGTCTAAAAGGGGTATTCACTCCATCAACTGTCCCTTTTATTCATATGTTACCTTTTATGTTTACTGTCCCTCTTCTCAATCATCATCTTCCTCGGACGCCGTATGACCTCGCTGTTGCGACACCTAATATCAATCAATCAATCGCTATGTATCCTACGTTGATTTAGTCGTTCGAACTACAGGTGATTCAGTTATAATGTGGCTGACTAAGGAAGAGAACATTTATGCATCATAGTACAGTTTAGAAAGGGATGCCCAAAACGAAATACATCTGAGCAATGTTTGACTAGATCACATTAGTTCTAAGGTATGCCGTAAACAGCAATGTTAGGGACCACTACCTTTGTAGAGAAGAGTCTTCACGATAAACTATATTCCAGGTTGTTAAAAAGAAGGATGCTATTTTTATTTATTTATTTATTTTTTTTTTTTTTTTTTTTTTTTTTTTTTTAGTACACAAAGAGACGACCTTCTGCATTCTTGGAGAGCAGCAAAGTTGCGCTTCCTACGGATATGTATGTCGTCTATATTATTTTCTGCATAACTAGAAAACAGTAAAATAAGAAATTTATCACTTTGTTATTTAGTTAATTCTTTATTCTTTCAAGTAGCAAAGTCATGATCCTTTGAAATACCTACTAAGAACTTTCAGGGAAGCAACAACGCTGAACATGTTTGAGTGGAATACCAGCCCTCTCCCTGATGTCTCTCCCAGGAGATTATTGGAGTAATCGGGAAGAAGAAGAAGAAGGTACAGGATAAATATTTATATATATATATATTTCTAATCAATAAAAAAAATGAAAAGGAAGAGGAAGGGTAGAAGGAGAAAGAAAGATAAGAATAGGATGGCATGGAGTGTTGTATGTTGTAGAGGAGGTAGACTGTTATGTATGCATCGTTGAAAAAGAGAAGGAAAAGAAGGAGGAGGAAAATAAAAGGGAAAAGTAAAATGAAGAAAAGGAGACAGTGGATGGTATGGTGTGTGGTGTGGTGTAATGTCGTGCCCCCCTTCCCCCCTCCCCTACAACTGCAGGATGGAAGTAAAGTAGAGGAGGGGAAGAAAAAAGTGAATGAGGAGAAGAAGGAAGAGGAAGAGCAGGAGGCAGGAAGGGAGAAAAGAGGCGGTAGGGATTATGTGGTATGGTGTCTTGGTGCTCCCCTCCTCTACAACTGAAGGGTGGGTGGGTTGGAGGGAGGACGTAGAGGAGGTGACCCAGAAAGAAGCAGGAGACACCCTTGGAGGTCACCAAAGGACGGGTGGAAAGTTTGGTGTATAGGGCGTCCCTCTCCTCTAGTTGTCAAGGCGGGGACACTCCATATATTACTTACCCTTTCGCTCTCTTGCTGTGTGTGTGTGTGTGTTACCCTTTCACTCTCTTGCTGTGTGTGTGTGTGTGTGTTACCCTTTCGCTCTCTTGCTGTGTGTGTGTGTGTTACCCTTTCACTCTCTTGCTGTGTGTGTGTGTTACCCTTTCACTCTCTTGCTGTGTGTGTGTGTGTTACCCTTTCACTCTCTTGCTATGTGTGTGTGTGTGTTACCCTTTCACTCTCTTGCTGTGTGTGTGTGTGTGTGTTACCCTCTCACTCTCTTGCTGTGGGTGTGTGTGTGTTACCCTTTCTCTCTCTTGGTGTGTGTGTGAATGTGTGTGTGTATGTGTGTGTGTGTGTGTGTGTGTGTGTGTGTGTGTGTGTGTGTGTGTGTGTGTGTACAGTAGCAACATTCTCTAAGCAACCATCCACAAACACAGGTTACATGCATGTTGTATAACTTATCAACCAACAATGGTAGGGATTTCCTGGCTGTTACCTCTATACTGTGGAGAGACCGTAAACTGCAGTGAATCAAACGACTAATATTGTGATCAGGAATGCATTGCTTATCAAGATATATTTTTATAATGATGACACTTATCATAAAACCAGGGAAGATAATATCACTCGAACATTCAAGATTGTCACTCAGGATTAGGACATTTAAATGGGTTCCCAGTGACGTGAAACAATCAAACACTACACATTCTGAATACATGAATTCAGTCTTTAGAGAAAATTGGAATATCTGTGAACTGAATCGACGAGTAAAGAGAAAACTTGCTATAGCCTTAAGGAATTACTTCATGTATGGTCATATTCTAAAGTCATGTGCGTTATATAGTGTTCTGTATACTGGTCCAAGTTCGATACTAGTAAGTGCCTGAATACCTTATGGCAGACGGTCCATACTATGACCGAACTTGATGCAATGTATTTTAACCAATTCTCCTCGTGCTTCATAATCCACTAAACGTAATACAAGATAATTTTGTCTTAAGTCGGATCACTCCAAAAAACATTATTTTTCTGAATCGTGAAAGATAACACTGGGAATATTTTATTCTACTTCCTTGCAATCTCTTTCTCCGTCGTACCAAATTTTCTCCTTTCTTCTTCCCCATTATCTGACTTTTTCCTCTTTCTCACTCTATTTCTAATTTTTTTCTTCCTCTGTGTCATTCTCGATAGATGTGTGGGTTACATTCCCTAGAGGGCTCTCCTTTCTACTGAAGTTAACAAAAGAGGAATCCTCCTATTCTTCAGAGGTCAATTATTGCTATGTTTCTCCGTTTTATTCTATTGACGGACCTGACATCCATTTTCTTTTCGACGAATGGCTCTTATATGTTCTACTCCAACAGTCTCTTAAATAGAAAACTGTGTGTTTGTACAGATGAACTTTTGGGTGCCGTGGCTTTCCTAACACTGCAATACATGGGATAGTTTAGTTGCTCATTCTTGTCGGAAAGGCGTTGAGTTGCCTCTAGAATCTGTTGGGTAAACCTAGAGACAGGTGCTATTGGCCAGGCCTCAAAACGATGGCAGAGATTTGTTGAGGATATGAATGATGTCTCCAAGCTGCCGTTTCCCTTTTATCATTGCTAGCTTTCACTGACTGGCTACGACCTCCCCAGTCTGTGGGATGAAACTTCAAGGACATTATACCACTGCACGCCGGTCTGGGTAAACCTCCCTCCCTAACGTTCATCTAATGTGTTAGAATCGTCTAACACAGTAGTGGATAACCAAACCCACAACTGGGAAAAAATTGGTAGATCTTGGGTTTTCTACCAAGGATGATCTTGTTTATAGCTTGATTGTAGATAATGTGTTTAGACTACAAGGCAGTTACTAGGAAAGACAAGCATGAGTATCAACATCCGACGTTAAGAAACATTGCATATCACCCCTTTTCTGTCTAACATTTCATGCAAAATTTTACCAGTACTTTCGGTTTTTCATATGCACAGCTTGTCAAAGCTGGAACACTCTACCGCCATCCATTTTTTTCCCTTATTAACTTAAGCTCCTTCAAACGGAGTGTGTCTAGGTATCTCGAACAAAATTGAATATGATATTAGATAATTCACACCCTTTTATTTAATCCATGTATTAGTTATTTCAAGGTTGAGTACGTCACCAAATTCGCTTCTTGCCTTCAGTCCTCACCACTCTCAATATAGAAAAAAAATCTACGTTCCTGTGCGCCAGACGTCCACTCATCTTATCTTGAGAGGTTCTGCAGCCACAACATCGCGTCACAAACTCTGCTTTCCTGGTAGTGTTGAGCCAGGCATTTCTACAGTCGACCTCATATACTCAGTATAAGCTTCCTAAACGTCTTGAATCCTCTGTTATTTTAACAAACACATGCTTTGATTCTTTATCTGTGGGCTGTATTCAAAGACATTTGTGGTGTTGACTATAGCGTGGTACCTGTACGATGGCTCTGTTGTTTTTCTGTGGAGCTATCGTATCGGTACCACGCCATCGTATGCACCACAAATGCTCTTGAATATGGCTTCGTGTTTCATGAGCGTAGGGCATGCAAACAGACAACTGAAATGACCAACAGAGGATCCAGGATGATTTGTGAGGATTTTCCAAACATTTCAAGACGACTGTAGCGACCTTGGGTAGTCTCTCGGTGTAGATAATTATGCTTCATGGAATATAATTATGTAGCATGAGGCATACATCTATCCCTTAGGTTCACGGTAGTAAGGAAGGAAGAGAGTTTGCAGGGAATGGCTTGTGGGTGATGAGAAAGATCATTTTAAGGCTTCTAGAAATGCATGAGTAGTGATTGCTAACTCTGTACTCGGAATGGCTTCGTGGACTTTCCTTCGCATTTTCTATGGTACTGAAGGGGTAAGTAAGCATCATCAGTCCCACACCAAGTTGTCCTCGTTCCCTTAACATGTGGATATTTGGTGTGTGTGTGTGTGTGTGTGTGTGTGTGTGTGTGTGTGTGTGTGTGTGTTAGGACGATGAAGGGTGTGTGTGTGTGTGTGTGTGTGTGTTAGGACGGTGAAGGGTGTGTGTGTGTGTGTGAGTTAGGACGGTGAAGGGTGTGTTTGTGTGTGTGTATGTTAGGACGGTGAAGGGTGTGTGTGTGTGTGTGTGTTCTACTGTTAGGAGGGTGGAGGGGGTAGGGTGTGTGGTTATGTGTGTTCTCTTGTTAGGAAAGTGGGAGGGGGTGGGGGTGTGTGTGAGAGAGGGGGATGTTCCTCTGTCAGAACGATGGTGGGGGGGAGGGGGTGTACAATATGTGTATGTGTGTGTGTGTGTGTGTGTGTGTTCCCTGTTAGGATAGTGATGTAATGGTGTATATACAGTAGGTGCTTGAATCTGTCTGTAATATCATGACGGAAACTCTGATAATAGATCGTCAACCCACTTCCTGTTGGTATAATTACGGTGCCATGTCAATACAACACTAAAAAAACGTTCTACTTTCCTCTATTTTACCACAATTTGTAACTTGAAATATGAACTGGAATAAGATAGAAATATTCATATAAAATTCCCTCTGGCAACGAATAATCACTTTATGGTTGTGATAAATGAGGGAGGGTCTGGTAAGGTTGATGCGCGTCATGGCTGTGCGCCGGCCGCCAGTCACAGCCTCAGTGGAACTTTCCGTGGGTTTGACTCCCACGTGGCGCCACCAGTCCCCCTCCTGCCTTACATTACCCCAACCTAGTGTATGAATGGTCATATTATGTCTATAATAAACTATTTACATACATTATTTGACGGTTTCCAAGTTGTTTTCCGAGATGAGCATCACGCTACATGTAAAGGAAGTTATTCCAGATCCTTATTGATGTGGGGTGAGGTTGTCACCTCTGCCAACAGCCATGTTCGTCACTAATCATCAACACCAAAGTACCTACGTCATAACCTCGGTACCTCTTCCACATTAGGTCACAGAAATACTTAGGAAACCCTATAAGAATAGTGTAAACTCCTGGCGCTCAGCACACAGGAGCAGAGATGAAGCAGAGCAGCCTTCTCTCCCCCCGTTACCTAGGGTCCCAACCGCATTTCTGCTCAACTGCATATCGCTCTTACGTGTTGCAGTGGCTTAGCTTTATCTTGACCCGAAAAGTTGGGGAAAAGGGGGTAACATTCCTGTGAGGCTCCAGAGACACACGAGTCTGCAGCAACACCTCTCAAGCCACAAGTGTCATCATTGATAGCCAGAAACCTGTATCTTACATGTACACTAGACACACACATAGGCACACGTACACTAGACACACACATGCATACATACATACATACACCCGACATCCATCCACCTCTCTTTGTTCTGGCCACACACACACAGCTATCACCACCTCGTCTGTCACTTCCACCATAGCAAGAGCAACAACAACAAAAGTCGAAAACCATAGTGGCACTTATGTTTGTTTGCCTTTCAGGAAAATACGAATTGCATATATATATATATATATATATATATATATATATATATATATATATATATATATATATATATATATATATATATATATATATATATATATATATATATATATATATATATATATATATGTGTGTGTGTGTGTGTGTGTGTGTTGAATATGGTACGACATGAAATACACATATACAATATGTGGAATGTGCATAAACGTTTAAACGTTACAAAACCAAATGCAGGATTTAAACAATTCTCGCAAGTGCCGAGTTTCATCAAAGTGAATAGAACGGCAAAAAAATACAATGTTTGTCTGTTGCTGTAATGAAAAGTGACACAATAAACTAATTAAACAATTGTCTGACACAGACTGAGTTGTGTATACTGTGGTGTAGCGAAGTGTATGTTTGTTGTGGTGTAGTGAAGTGTGTAATGGTATTGTAGTCTAATATGTGTTAGTTGTGATTTAGCGAAGTGCGTGTTGATGATGATTGTGTAATGTAGTGTGTTGGTCTGGTTCAGTGAAGTGTGTGTTCATAGTAATGTAGTGTAGTGTGTATTGAGTTTGGTATATTAAAGTTTACGTTCATGGTGGTATAGTGAAAAGTGTGTTGGTAATACTTTAGGGAAGTGTATGCTGATGGTGGAGAAGTGAAGTGTGTGATGGTTGTGCTTTAGAGAAGTGTGTCTTGGAGGTAATGTAATGTAGTGCAGTGTGTGTGGGTAGTGCTGTAGTAAGTGTGTACTGATGGTGGTTTAGTGAAGTGTGTATTGGTTTGATTGTGATTTAGGGAAGTGTGCCTTAGCGGTAATGTAGTGAAGTGTGTGATTGTAGTGGTGTTCTGAAGTGTATGGTTGTAGCAATGAGATAAAACGTTGAGATGATGGTGATGTTGTGAGGTTTGTGTTGGTGGTGGTGGTGTTGGTGGTAGAAGATGTAGTGAAGTGTGTGATTGTAGTGGTGTAAAAACGTTGAGATGATGGTGATGTTGTGAGGTTTGTGGTGGTGGTGGTGGTGGTGGTAGTGGTAGAAGATGTAGTGAAGTGTGTGATTGTTGTGCTGGCATGAAACACTGTACATACGTATCGCTAGAGTACTCATAAGAAGATAAGATTTTAGGAATGGTGTTGAGTTGCATTGAGCTGGGTTAAAAGATGCATGTAGCCGGCTTATGATAGACTGCCAGTGCTCTAAAATGATATGATGGAGGTGATGAAACAAGGTGTAATGGAGAGGGCGGTAGTAAACAAAGCAAGAAGAGACAAGATCTTCGCATTACTACTACTACGAAACAAAATAGTAATGATATAGCAGTATTATTATTATTATTATTATTATTATTATTATTAAACCCAGCAATTAGTTTTTATTATTATTAATATTATTATTATTATTATTATTATTATTATTATTATTATTAAACCTAGCAATTTGTTTTTATTATTATTATTATTATTATTATTATTATTATTATTATTATTATTATTATTATTATTATTATTATTATTACTTTTTCTTTGTTAATATTATAATTTTAATTATTATATATTTTTTCTCGTTACATTAGTCCGGAAACAGCAAGATTCGCCGAGGCTTTACATTTCATAAGGATTTATATGTTAGAAAGTAAGTGTACCGTCATGAAAGTCTACGGTGCAAGTTACCCATATTTCCTTCATCCTTAACAATAAGCGTTCTAAGGTATATTATAAAATTTTCTTGGATTCCGATACCCCCCCAAAAGCTAATCATTAGTTAGAAGTCATGACGTCCACCTTTGGTATATGTTTCGTAAATATCAAGACATAACTTAGACGTAAACATGCAAACAAAAGACAGACAGAGAAACCAAATCAAAAACGTTTTCTTCTTAGTGGAGATAACACTCCCTTAAATTACAGCTAACATCTTGGAAAATATGCTTAGGATAATATCAGACAAGTTAAAGTGTTACTGGGAATAACCACGTCATCTAAGAAATTAAGTAAAAGATTGGCAATAAAGGAAGAAAAAGTAAATCAGACAGAAAAATATATAACTGAAAGGAATAATATGTATTTATTCTATTGGAGGCCACCTATTCCTCCAAAGTGATCCAAGTACCCGGATGTCTTCATTTACCTGATCTGGTCTGTTTCTTCGCGCAGTTTGGAGAAATTGGTAGCTTCCAATGTACTGAATATGTATTTGTCCCTTAAGGGGAGATTCTCTTTTTTGTAAACTGGAGGGATACTGATTCCTCCAAACTATGCCAGGAAACAGACGACCATAATGTTACTAATAGGGGATCTGTTTCGTGGCATAGTTTGGAGTAATCAGAAACCTTCTAATTCACCAACAAAATAATCTCCCCTTAAGAAAGAGGATGGAATATCATGCTGCCTAACTTTATGGCTTCGAGCATCAACGATTCCCAGTAACCAGGGCCATATAAATATAGAACTTATATAAGAAGTAGAGCTGAGGGGGACAATATGAGAAAATGTTTATCCTGCGTTTTTCTCTGATATTGTATAAGTGTATTGTATGTCAGTGTGACGCAACCACTAATTAAAGTTCTACTGAAAGTTTTAATGGCATTTTTTGTTGTTGCAGTAAGCCATATAAAGAGTCTTACTACACTAGAGATGACAATGTATTCCTTCTTAAGGGGAGATTCTCATGTTAGTGACTTGGAAGGTCTCTGATTCCTCCAAACTCTGCCAAGAAACAGATACTCTATTAGTAACACTGTGGGCGTTTGTCCTCTTGTTGGCAATTTGCCAACAAGAGAATCTCTCCTTCAGGGGGTGTTGGTAAATGTGTTGGTACAGTGTTGGTAAATGTGGAGTAACTGATTCCTCCAATCTATTCCAAGCAACAGGCCACTATCATTTGTGTTCATCAGATCCTGTTCTCTGGCATACTTTGGAGGAATCAAGGCACTCCAATATACCAAAAGTGTACTATCCCCTTAAGTTATTCATGAAGGGGAGGAGAGGAGACAGGAATAATGGCCGTGTCTGTTCATCGATGTCAACATTGCTGCTTCAACTACTATACTACTAAGGCAGTAAGGGGTGTCAGTGTTTGTCTTGTGGTGGTCACAGTATATCTTGCTGATGTCACTAGTCTCGTCTTGCTGATATCACTGATGGACCCTGTGACCGTGCTTGTATAAGAATTGGAGGCTTTTGATTCCTCCTAGCTATGTCACGAAACTGGTTTCTTCACTGTATTGTTCTTAGGTGGTGTTTCGTGGCATTGTTTGAAGGATTCTGTGGCCCCTAATTTCCTGACGACACCACAGAGTCCTTAAGGAGATAATATACCTTTGATTCCTCCAAAGTATGACAGGAAACAGGCCTAGGATGACCTATATAATGGTTGCGTGTTTCTTGGAATAGTTTGGAGAAGTCGGTTGTTTCAGATTTTCCAACACGGTACCTCCCTTCAACGATTTATATATATTGGTGTCGACGTCGTTTTCTCTGGTTGATGTCACTGGCCAGGTCCTGCTAATATCACACATCGTCTCATATGAATTAGTGTCGACGTTCATGTATGAATATTTTTCTTTTATTGTCCTCATTTATTAGATTTTCGTTTTGAGGAGTTGTTTTATGACTTATGTGGAAAAGTATAGGTGTGACCAGCAATTATTTTCATTCTGCTCATGTGAATGTATATATAAATGTGTGTGTGTGTGTGTGTGTGTGTGTGTGTGTGTGTGTATGAGAGAATCTCAGTTACCAAATGGTCTTCCTAACATTAAACAGTGTGCCTTCTGTTACAACACAACATTGCCAACGTCACGTGATGTCTGACCTTGGTTCATGCTGTGGGGATACCTGAACAAGTGCAACATTATCTAATGTATCACATATAAATAAATAATTTGTAGAAAAGTTAATGAGAAAATAATATCATGATTTTAATTGGTCTTCTGTACCATTCACACACACACACACATACACACACACACACACACACACACACCACTCTGTACATAAAACAAAAGACCTCCAGCGGTGAATTCCATCTCGAGTTTTTTACAGCTTGTTTTGTTTTACTGTATGACCTTCAATGAGCAACTCCAGCCAATCAGTAATGAGATAGAGTCGCCTCACCCCTGCCACACCCCCGTCCTGCCCAATTATTCCTGTACAGTCTACCCAATGCCACTGCACCCCTCCCCCCCCCTCCCCCTTGCCCGGTGCAGTGTTCAGAATTACAATGAAGGGGACAGACTGAGGAGAGTTGAACGAGGGGCTGGCGCGCTGCACTCGTAACTTAATGATGGGGAGATCGAAAACAATGACATAAGCTAGGACTGAGAATAATGACAAATCTTTCACAGGTGGACAGAGGAGGGGTGAACTAGTTGGTGCACTGCTAACGTAACCTAATAGTGGGGAGATCAAAAACAACTGACATGAGCTACGGACTGAGAATAATTGCTATATAGTCTTTCAATTCGAGTTTCATGCAGGCGTTTCTCATAAGGCCACCTCCCTCGGCCTACAGGGTCTCCCAGGCCTAGGTCGGTCTTCTATCATCCTCATAAGGCCACGAAACGTAAACAATCATCCCAGCTGTTACCATGAAAAACGCAATATTCTGGATCTACTTACATTTCCCTTCTCCTATGGTCGGATGTTATGGTTGGTGACGTCAGCGTGTGTTGATGTATGATGAGCTGAGCCTCGGTAACAGGTTTCATGAAGCCTATAGTATGTCCAATGTCAGTAGAAAAAAGACAAACTGTGACGCATGCTGAGGTTTAACTATTTCCTTCCTCCTCGTTCTTTTGCTACTCATCTTCCTCAACTTCTTCTTACTTCTCTTTCTTGTCCCTCTTTTTCTCGCTTTGTCTCATTCTCATCCTCATTCTCTATCTTATTTTTCTTCTTCTTTTTTCCTCTGTCTCTTCTCCTCTCATTCACTTCCATCATTTCCCCATCCTGTTGCACTTATTTTTTATTCGTCACCCATCGGTCATCGTAAACTGTCATATATTTAATGAGCTGAAACTTTTGACAAATCCCAATCTAAATTTAATGTAATCCATAATTCACACTAATTGTTTCGGAATAATTAATCTGCACGTGCCAATAAGCCCAGTCCTCTATGCATTTCGTTTTGCAGTCAGTAATAGCAAACCCAACCTGATATCTGGTTTTGCAGTTCTATTATACAATTTAATTTTATTCCATTTCCATTCAGATTAATGTAAAAGTTCGTAATAATTTTTTTTTTTTTTTTTTTTTTAGATACAGTGTACAACTGATTCCAATTTTCGTTTGAAAATTCCATGCTATAGATAGTATTCCCTATTATATGGTATCTAATTTTTTTCCTGGTAAAGTGGTTGGTGGGGAGGAGCTTCCTTCTTTATTGTGCTTTTCCTCATACTATAATAGTAGCATAATCAAATAGCCTCTCAAAGACCAACTAGTATCTTGCTGCTAGTAAGTCCTTTAAAATTCTTTGTATTTCTTCTATTTCTTTTCTTCCCCTCTATCCCGCCTCTATTCCTCTCCTCTTCTTCCTCCTCCTCCACTTTGAGAGGCCCTGAGAGGTATCGCGTGGAGAGTGTACATATCCCACCAAATCCCCTCAGAGCTGCCACTTGTTTACTGACTGAGAGGAGAGCTATACCTCTGTTTTCTTGGCATAAGATTCACTAGGTTAGAAAATCCCACTTGTGGAGTCCTTGAATTTGATCCATTAACACCACAAGAAAAATTGAAGTTCCTCGCTAGAAGGTTTATTATTATTATTATTATTATTATTATTATTATTATTATTATTATTATTATTATTATTATTATTATTATTATTATTATTATTATTTACTTTGTTTCCTTTAAAGCCTTTCATTTCACTGTTCAGATTCCTGTAATTAAATTTTAGAAGTTCAGTTTTTTTTAAGTTTTGATAGTAAAGACAACGTAGTGTACCTGTACCCATCACCACCCATGGCTCACCTGTATGAGATTCCACATTCAGATTTATACGCCTGGAGTGAGCAGGTTATAACGACTCTCTCCAGTATCCAGTCACTCACCCCAGGTACTTGCTTTCCACTACTGTCCCATCTATATAGTCTACTAAATATGACTCCTGGTATCTTGACTTCTCCGTTAAGGGGGTAATTCACTTTTGTTACATTAGAGTGATTTGATTCCTCCAAAGTATGACAGGAAACAGGACCAGATGAACAAAAATAATGGTGTTCTGTTGCTTGGAATAGTTTGGAGGATTCAGTTGCTCCAGATTTACCAACAGAAAATTTCCCCCTGAAGCACATACAAGTCTACAGTCCTGGCACATCAATTTTCTCTCAACGAAATTATTTCTTCCATTTTAAACAACAGGATGCCGCTTTAACAAAGCTAATCTATACCATTAGATTGTAAACAGAAAGGTGTACTCCTGTTAGGCTGGCTTCACACGAGCGATTTCAACAGTGCGAATTTTTTCCGCGCGGTTAGATATTAATTAAGTTAAATGAGACCGTTCAGACGCTTGTCCGAACGATGAAATTACCACGTGGATGGCGGTCAGCATCCGCGTGCACCGCTAAACCGCCACGTCTCGAGCGGTCTAGAATAACACAGAAGGTTATGGTGTGCTTCACACAAGCGGGTATTTTCCACGTGAACACATCAGTTGTGGTTCATCTGTTGTACTGGAGTCATTACAGTACATATTATTTTATATCGGCTATGTACTTATTTAGTATAAATTTTTAATATTAACAATAATATTGATAATTATATCATTATTGTTGTTATCATTGTTGTTTTTAATGTTATTTTTGTTGCTATTATTATTATTGTTGCTAGTGATGTTATTGTTGTTATATTGTTGTTATTGTTGTTATTGTTGCTATTGTTACTATTGTTGTTGTTATACAGACAACTCTCTGCTATACGTCCTTCATTACCATCACCAAGGCCACTTACTGTATAGTGATAATTGGCCTTGACCAGCACAAGCAGATGAACTACCCTAACGTGACGCCTTCAAAGCTACCGCGCAGAAGTTTACCGCTTGTGTGAAAAAAATTAATTCTGAAGAGCGGCAACGCGAATATTTAACCGCACGGCAAAAAATCGCTAGTGTGAAGCCGGCTTAAAACGTCTCCAGGCGATACTCGAATTCACGCCATCGGGAAAATACTCTATACTCACCTTGTATACTTCTCTTCTTTATCAATCATACTTTACACAACGTTTAAATGCACAAAATTTGGTGATTATTGTTTGTGATTCCGAAAGTAAATTATCCTGCCACTCAAGGTTCTCTTCACCCTATGGACATGTTTGTTGATAAATAAGATGATAACAGTAAACCCTGCGACCTCTGATGAATGTATACAATAATGGGAAACTTTCCTGTGCTAGTCGTCCGTACTTGACCTCACTTGCTGAATTCTTAATGTTTTGATGGTATATGCAGTCTGCCCAGTGACATGTGTGACAATGTAGTTCTCAGAGGACAGTCTTGCCATAGGTGTTGCCCCGTATTACTACACAGTTAATTTTAGCAAGCGTTATCCAATGCCTAGGAACGAGATAAATATGTGTCCATGTGTCCACGTCTTTAACATTTATATCATTAACATGATCATTCCTAAGATTTATCTTTGCCAAATCTTCAGTTTTCTTATTCGAAATTAGGAAAATGGATGCGCAGTTTCTATTTCAATGTGAAATAATCATATAATAGTTATTATATAGAATCGATAATATATGGAAGATGGATTATAATCACACCAGAACAAATCCAACTATTTATATCTTTCCCATCAGTATATAATATCATTCAAGGGGGGGGGGGGGGGGAATGTTACTGTTGTGGGTAATGTTATTGTATATCCAGATGGATAGATATCCAATGAATATAATATTAAAAATCAAGCAGAGCAGAAACCAGTGGAAAAAGAAAGACATTTGCTGCATGGGGTCTCTTCTTATATCTTACAACATCTTACTATAACACTTGTCTGCTGTCTGAACTCTACAAGTGTTCAGTCCACTTGTGCATCATATATCAACTAATGGTCATAATCGACCATGCATTTTATATACACGCCATCAAAATATATATGTGTGTGTGTGTACTGTAGGTTTAGTTTACAGTATAACCAAACTTGTCCTGTACAGTGTCCAACATAGTTATCTGTTGCGTTTGTTTTCGTAAGATTCTGAAATGCGTCTGGGTCTTTTTGCCAAATTCAGTAACGATTTGCTGAGAAATGGCCACGTTTTTTTTTCGAGACAAATTTTATTCTTATTATATAGATAGCTAAGTTGTATTTAAAATGTATAATGTTCGGTTTTGTCAATATGCAACAGCAATATAACAAACCTACGAAAGGTAATAGTTATATTATTCTTACAACCAAATGATTCCTCTAAGCTATGCCAAGAAACAGGCTACCTTGCATCTAGTTGCTTTTGAATTGTGTCTTCCCATAATTTGGATATATTGATATTCCAAAAGTATACATAAAAGTACATATGCCATTCCATTATGTGGCCTGACATTAGACAGCTATTTGGAAGTCATTGATTTCTCCACACTACACCTCAATACAAACATAACTTTAGCTCAAATGTGCCAATGTGTTCCTTGGTGCAGTTTGGAGGAATCAATAATCATCGATCACCGACAAGAACAACACAGACTCTCTCCTGATGGTGAATTGAAAGGCTACCTCATCCTCCAAACTATGCCACGAAACAGATTCCCTATTAATAACACTGAAATAGTCGGTTTTCAGGAATAGTTTACTACCAAGATAATCTCCCCTTAACCAATCATCCACGACACTAAACACGCAGGATCCACCAGTCAGAATCTATCCCATTTCATTCAGAGACGAGCCAGCCAATCAGAGTGGAAGCACGGTAATCAGTAAGTCTCTCGTGATAGGCTTCTACAATGTTTATTATTTATTTATATCGTGTTATCTCAATCGCTTGGAACTTCCCGACGAGATTATTTTGTTTACTGAGATATGAGTATGTCGACCCAGCATGTGTTATTGTGGAGGATAAGATAAAAAAAAAAGTTCATCTGTAGAGGATTTTGTTTACATCGCATCACAGACCACGGGACCCTGCAGCCGCCTCGTGTACAGTCGCCTTCAGTAGTTCTTACCCAGGTTCTAAGATTTCGAACACATGGTATTAATGTCTGATAACTACTGTATGTCTGATCCATTACGTTTAATCATGCTGTCTCATTCTAGGATTTTGCACACGATAGAAATTATATTAACGTTTATTTTATTTTTTATTTTTTTTCTCCTCAGCCTCGGAAAGGTAGACTGTCAGTAACCCGTGAAGCTTGCGATGTCCTAAATTATTGAGTGAGGTCTACATTGCATCTGTTTTGTCCCACTAGATGACGACATCTTATTTATACAATGTACACATCAGTATCAGGTGGGGCTCATTGATATTCTAAACGAACACTATAGCTTGTGTGTGTTGTCCTGGTTGTTGATCACTAAAAATAGTCAGAGATGTAATAATAAAAATGGCTCGCGTGAGGAATGCATCGATAGCTTCTTTAGTGTGTGTGTGTGTGTGTGTGTGTGTGTGTGTGTGTGTGTGTGTGTGTGTGTGTACATTTGAAAATGAAAATGATGAGGAAAAGTTACTGACTACGACTGTTCAATTCCATACAGTTCCTCTCTCGGTTTTTATTTTCAGATAGTGTTAATACATAGACCTTAAACGTGGACCTGTTTATATGATCATACTCACCGAGGCTGTATGTTTTAATAGTACAATATTCACTGTCGTATTAAATACTTTATAAGTTAATTTGTTTGTTCAGCAAAACTTCGGGGAACTACTGTATATTCACTCCTATAAGAAACAAGAGAATCATATTACAAATTGCCTGGCCGAGATGTGGCATAAATTCAGCATGGAATAGATATTGGCAATAATCGATCTGCTAATAGACTGGTATAGATTTTTACTAGTATATAATTTTATAACTAATTTAGAATCATTTTACAACCACATAATTTTCACACAAGCATTGGATTCCAATCATAACATAACGTCGTCATATTCTCAACAAATCATCTTTTAAATTCACTTGTTTTTATTATTTAAAATCGGAGTTCGTAAAGGGTAGTAATTTTCCAGACTCCCTCACAAAGTATGGACGAGTACGTTGATGTTTGTGGCTGGTTTCCTGTCATTCATACATTAAGGGTGTCATTTATTTTGGTAGGACTGGAGCCTACTTAGCCCTTAAAACAATGCCCTTAAACAATGCCCTTAAAACAAAGAAACTCACCAGCTGTACATAATAGTACAAAAACAGCAAAAACTCCTGATATATTATTGTCCGCTCGAGTCGCTGATGGTATGTACAGTAGTATCGGTGTTGATCTTAGTATCTCAACTACCAAACACTTATGTACAGTACACATATCTCAAGTCAAGTAAACACATACCTTAAGCTAAGTAATTCTTATTTCCACTTCTCAGAAAGAGTGCATAATATTATTTTTTACTGTCTCTCTCTCTGAATGAAAGAGCTACTAATATTAAAGAAGTTTCATCATAATTTCTTGGCTAGGTTGTGTACATACATCATCGGGTAAACATTAGTAAATTCTGATGGTATATTGGTGCTTATGGAGACATCTGGCAGTTCCCTGTAGTAAGATCAAGAAGTATAAGAATCCTCTATACTTTTTGGTAAGACATCGTACAGTACTTTATGATTGCATAACACATAACCTAAAGCCTATGTCAGACGGAACGTGATTGGCTGAACCTTTGAGTGGTACTGAAGCAAATGTTCTCATCCTGTTATACGTAAATGAAGGTTAACAATGGTACGACAGTACTATAAAAAGCTATTACAGTAATGAAATGAAATGAACGAACGTGGAGTATAATAAGGTAATAAACGTTAGAATTTGTAAATTGTATATGGCAACATAATAAGGGAGAGCTGCATGAAAGATGCTATTTATAGTTTAGTTTATTCATGATCTTTGAAGCTACTGAAGGAAGTCGAGTGAATTAAACACAAATAGATATTAACCTCTAACGAAGAGAATCGGTAATGCTTCCTTTAATGAATCCGTTAATGACATAATATTTCGTCATCCATACTGGAATTGTCATGCTTTATGACACATGACGCATGTGTATTAAAATACAGAATTGGTAGGTGTATACAAAAGTATTTGTTAATACCATGAACTCAGACTGTTGCTTATAGCAATTATAAGTTGGAAACACGATAATAATGTAATCGAATTTCATCGTGCTATATAATTATGAACATTACTTCTAAAGAGCTGGACACATACTCCACTGAGATAGTGTAATTAGATAGGAATATAATAAACTTAATAACAATACATTAATATAAAATATATAAACTAGATATTGAAGAAACCACTACTTCTACTACTACTACTACTACTACTACTACTACTACTACTACTACTACTACTACTACTACTACTACTACTACTACTGCTACTACTACTACTACTACTCTACTCTTATTAGTATTCTTATTATTCTTATAATTATTATTATTATTATTATCATTATTATTATTATTATAATTATATTTTTTTATTACTATTATTATTAAGCTGGACTTGAAATTAATGGTGTTGGACTATTTCACTCCGTGGCAACCGTTCAGACATCTGGCTCCTGAGTAACGAGTCTGGGAGTGTCCCTTACCCCCCCCCCTCTCTTTCCCCCACGGTACAGCCCCAGCGTGTGCAAGCCTCAGGGAGGAGCGGCAGGCAGGCAGGGGGACAGGACGCCCTATTGATCGGAAGACACCTACACCTCTCACGGGTTCTCACCTGCTTCCTCACCTCATACTCACCTCTGTTACGTGACTCTCACCTTCTCTGCTTGACTTACCTGCCTTACCTGACTTAGACTACCTCTTCTGCTTCATTCACCTGTTGACTCATCTGTTCTGCTTCCCTCATCTGTACTATTTCACTCATCCGCCTCGGCACTCACTTCCCAATACTGATTAATCTTTTCTGCCTGACAAGATAATTATTATAGATTCTGCTTTCTGATTCGACTGCTCGACTTAGATCTATCTGGTGCGCCTGTCTTCTGACTCACCACTTTTGCTTGAATCAACCGCATTATGACTCACTCCGTTATTTTGCCTGACTTGCATTCTCGTAATAACTGGTACTGTCACGATCATAAGTCCTTCCTCGAGGTGAATGAAGGTGAGGCGTATGAGTGAGTCTTATGTCCCCATTATTATTACAGATACCAAAACATATACTGTATTTTCATTTCGTTTTTCGAGATCGTTTTACTCGAAGCTCTGTCTTTAGACTATTGAGCACAACTGTACAGTGAGCGCCAATAATCATGCCGTGAAATATGGTGGAAACATAAACCGACGAGATAAACGTCTGGATTATTCCGCCGTGTGTCATGAGGCTTTCATAATGTTTCAAGAGTTACATTTAAATATAATCTATACAGTGACATCGCAACACGACTATGTTGATAGACTATACATCTATTCATTGACTCATTGACTCACCCGACTCAACCGACACACTTACACCACCTGATTCATGTGCCACTTGCTACAGGTGGTGCAAATGTGACAAACGAGGCTTTTACTCTCTGTATCCAATGACTCGACTGTTCCCTTGGCTGGCACACTCCAAAGAGGATGTGTGTGTGTCCGACCAAAGCGTTTTCTTCGGTTGACTAATAGGCTACTGTGAAAATATGACCCCACTGAAATATATAAAAAATAAATATATAAGAATTTTACTATGAAATTTATGGTTTTGATTTACAGTGTACTATTATGGTGATATTATTTTTGAGGTTAGTGCAGAGTCACGCACGTTGCTCACATGCAGTTTACTAAGTCCTCGATCCATTCAATTTTAAATCAGCAAAGACAACAAGAATTGAAGAGAAAGAGCCAGGACTGCTCTTGGCCTGGAAGATCCTGCAGCACTAGGGAGAAGGAGATAAAGAGAAGGGACAGCATGCAAGAAGGAAAGAGAAAGAAGGAAGGAACAGTTAAAGAGTCTAGAAGGAAGGAGATGAGTGAACCATTTGATTAGATCAGAAAATTAATACAACCTCGGGCAGGAATATCCAACTCAGTGACATATGTAGAGTAAATAAATTTCAAAGAAAAATGTTGTATATCTATACGGGTAGAAATAATAATTGAGGAATGAAATTCCAAATAATGCCAGAACTCGAAATGAGTTAATTGGATTTAATCATTATGTATTCAGAAGGGAATCGGTGCATTTTCTCCACATACAGGCACACTTATACAATACACACACACGTATGCATACATACACACTTATACAATACACACACACACATGCATACATGCACACTTATGCAATACACACACAAATATGCATACATGCACACTTATACAATACACACACACGTATGCATACATGCACACTTATACAATACACACACACACATGCATACAGGCATACTTACACGACACACACTCACAAATGCATACAGGCGCACTTATGCAATACACACACACATGCATACAGGCACACTTATACAACACACACACACACACACACACACACACACATACACACACACTCCAGTATACTACTAGGTGGACCTGTTTTAATGCATTGTTCTGCATCGAAACAAACTATTCCCTAGATTATCTCTAGATTACTATCTCTCTTTTTTTTTTTTTTTTTTTTTTTTTTAAGGTTAGGAGAAAACTTTGGCTCTTAAAGTATTAAAGGGATAATCCATTAATTTAGGTAGGCAATATTTAAAGGGCTTGGGTGTTACTTCGTACCCGAGCCACTTACTTTCTTCTTTTCAGGTTTCCCAGCTCTCCTCTTTTTTTCCTTCGTGTTTGCTACCATCCCTCCTTCTATGTCTTCGTCTGTCTCGTGGTATTGTCAAGGTCTCTCTTGCCTAATGCACTGTCTTCTTTTTGTCCTTTTATGGGGAGGTACAGTGGTGGTAAGTTTGGAGCAACTGATTTCTCCAAACTATTCCAAGCAACAGGCCACCATTATTTTTGTTAATTTATCTGGGCCAGTTCCCCGGCATACATTGTAGGAATTAAGTCACTCCAATGTACCAAAAATATACTATCCCCTTACCCTCGCTCATCCCTGACACGTGCATGACCTACAGTGCAGTAGAGAGAACATTCCCGGAGTTAAAACGAGCGATACCACACACAGGAATTATCGACAAACCAATAAAATCTAAGAAGAGAATGTATGTATGTATGTAAACTGTAATAATGCTACCATTCAAACTAACCCAGGAAACAAACCCATCAACTCAATATTACAAACAGAGTATCTACGTATATCACGACATAGTTTGGAGCATTAAATAGGACTCCAAATATACCGACAAGAGTTTAACTTAATTAAAGAAGAGAGACGGCTGCTACTTACATAACTCGACAATAAAGAGGCCCCATGCTTATCTAGGGAGGTGGGTTACATGCAGGCTCCTTGTTACATATGGGGGACTGCAGTTGGCTGAGTTGGAGAGGATTGGGGTTCGGTGGGCTAGGGTGGAGAGGGGTGGGATTTTTTTAGGGATGGGGAGGGAAGGGCTGGGATTTGTTGGGGTAGGGTGAGGAGGGTTGGGGTAGTGTGGGGAGGGCTGGGATTTGTTGGGATATTGTGGGGAGGGCTGGGGTAGTGTTGGGAGGGCTGGGATTTGTTGGGGTAGGGTGAGGAGGGTTGGGGTAGTGTGGGGAGGGATGGGATTTGGTGGGGTAGTGTGGGGAGCATGCATGGGGTGGAGTTGGGGTATGTGTAGGGTATACTTATAAGGTGGAGTGGGGTGGGGCTTGTTGGGTTACGGTAAGGTATAGGGTAGGGTCGGGTAGGGTAATGTACAGTATAGGGTACGTATGGGTTAGGGAGGGGAGGGGAGGAGTTGATGGGGGCAGGGTGGGGCATTTACAGTATAGGGTACGTATGGGTTAGGGAGGGAGGGAGGGGGGGAGTTGATGGGGGGCAGGGGGGGGGGGTATTTATACAGTATAGGGTAGGGTACTCTTGCTGCGCCATACCGTCGCCCCTTCCTTCTGGTTTACGATCCCTGCTCTCCTTCATCACCGTCTCAAGTTGGTGTGGCTCCTGCGTAGTTACCATCCCCTTCATCTGTAAAGAGAAAAAAAAAAAAAAAAAATTATCATGTATTGCATAAGTACATACCACCATGAAAAAAAAAACAAAAAAAAAAAAAAAAAAAAAAGCATACGCAACCAACCTTGTATGGAATTGGCCTTTAAATATCAAACCAATTCATCACACGTGGAGGAATGAAACACTCAAATTTATCTTTTTAATCATCTATTATTATTATTAATATTATTATTATTATTATTATTATTAGTAGTAGTAGTAGTAGTAGTAGTAGTAGTAGTAGTAGTAGTAGTAGTAGTAGTAGTAGTAGTAGTAGTAGTAGTAGTAGAAGTATTTTTATTATTATTATTATTATTATTATTATTATTATTATTAGGGGTCGCCACAGAGGATCACCTGTCTCCATGTCCCCTGAATCCTCCACTCATCATTATCCTCCCTTACACCACACCCATAACTCTTCTCATTGACCTTCCTCTCCTCCTTGTCTTTCCTCTCTTCCATGTCCTTCCTCTCCTCCTTGTCTTTCCTCTCTTCCATGTCCTTCCTCTCCTCCTTGTCTTTCCTCTTCTCCTTGTCTTTCCTCTCTTATATATCCTTCTTCTCCTTGTCTTTCCTCTCTTATATATCCTTCTCCTCCTTGTCTTTCCACTTCTTGTCTTTCCACTTCTCCTTGTCTCTCCTCTTCTCCATGTCCTTCCTTTCCTCCTCGTGCCAGGCAGTTCCATCTTCTTCCCAACACACCCCTCCAGATCATTCCTCTGTACAGGTCCCCACCATCCCAATTATGCTTGAGCAGATGCGGGATTTGAAATAAGGATATCGTAGTCGTTAGGGGTATCGTAGTTATCGTAATTAGCAAAGATCGACCCAGCCATTCTGATGTACAGTCACAGTTATTAGTCCTGCACCAGATTAATGAAAATGAGCCATTTGACCATGGGATCAAACAGCTATAGTTTGTATAATTCTTCGCAGCCACTTCAGTCGAAAGAGTTGCCAGAGTATTATATATGTGACTGTACAAGACTGCAGTAGTTTACGGTTCTACTACCATAAAAGTAATCGTCAGTAATACCAGATGTCTGGACCCCTAATTTTATAAGTCAAGTCCACTCCTAAGCTAAAATATTGTTCGTCAGCGTTCAGTCATGGCAAGGAATATAGAATAGAACCCAGCACAGTTTTAAAATCATAATATTGTCTCTTATTTCATAAGGAGGAAAATGGTGATGCACTTTTTCGAAATGAACCTGAAACACTTTGGTGAGGTCAGTAATAAAAGGACACGAACAAGTGCAAACTGTGAAGTGTTTTATGACTGAACTCAAAGTAGGGTGAACACATCAGACACCTCGACTATACAAGCATTCTTATATTTACTCCCCGTCCTCCTTCCCTCCTATTATGGACAGTTTATTCAATTTCTAGAATGATTTTAAGGGGTCGTTTGTTGTCGCCAACTGGAGAAGAGTTACTGATCCCTCCAAACCATGCTTAAAATAAATAAAATAAAATAAAACAGATTCCCTACTCTTCATAAACCTCATAGTGGGAAATTGCCTGCAGTAATGTGAGCAGAACTTTGAGGGTTTGGGTACAACTTCGAACTCAAACCACCTCCTTTCAATTCTTCATCTCTCCCTCCATTCCTACTGTTTCTTTCGTGCTTGCTTATCCTCCTATCTTCCTTTCGTGCTACAGAGTCTTCCTGGCCTGGCACTAATGCGATATTTTTTCTTCCTCTTCAAACTCTTTTTGTTTTATATAGAGGTACTAGTTTGTCTCCTGGCATTTTGTGGAGGAATCGGTAGCCCTCTAATTCACAGAAGCATATTATGACCCTCTTAACCTGTAATAACTTGTACTCTATATGCTACGTCGCGATCAGTAGTATCTTCCCACTCCTAGGATTCTGACTAATGAATAAAAAAGCGTTCAGAGCTGTATTGTTTGTTTATGTCATTAGTACTCGACTAAGGCCGGTGAAGGTCCTGCGGGAGCACAAATGCATACACGTGCACTTTTATACGTCCATGTGCATCGAGATTTCTGGTCTTACAACCTTCTTTGGGTCATCAGGGTTCCAAATATCTAGACTATAAGGTATTTTCTAGTTCATTGGAGCACCTTGGTTCCTCTATAATGTAAGCCAGGAAACAGGATCATGTAGATCAACTAAAATAATAGTGGCCAGTTGCTTGAACTAAATTGGAGGAGTCATTGGCTCCAGATATACCAAAATTTTACGAACCCATTAAGACCAGGTAAAATAATAATTGATATAGTACCTCAAGAACAGACAGACAGAAAGTGTCCTATGCTTAGTAGATTTCAGTACAGAATGGAATGTTACCATGAATCTTATAGATCAGGATGCCACTGAACTTCAAAACTACTGAAATAAACGAATTGCGGGTGAGGCCAGGGACTGTGAATCAGAAGGATGATGGCATTCGTTTTATCGTCGAGTTTTTCTAATAGCCATGAAGCGGCCTTGGCCTGTATGATGTTATAGTTCGTTTTCTATCTTCCACACACTCTGATACTTTTAAGCAAACCACCTTGAATTTCACTTGCATCATTGAAATCTACAAAGCTTATACATAAACTGTATAGGCTTTGTATCCTACCAACCCTCACTTTTATCAATGTCGCTAAAGGCCATGATGGTAGATAAATGAAATCATGCAATTAAAAAAAAAGGGAAAACAATAGCATTAGTATTGAGAAAGGGAGAACAGGGACAAAAACTATAACAATAAACCTAGCTACAATAATGATGATGTTAGTGATAATATGCGCTAAGAAACTCGGGAAATAGATCGAGAATATTTTCTTTGATATTAGTTTGGTAAATAAAATAGTCACACACATCATGGAAGTTGTTTTTTTCCAAGTTCTTTATTTACCTTTAGAACAAGCCCCAACATTGAGGAGAACTACACCTTCATCTCCATCATGCCCACTCCCTTGCCCTCTGTGTCTCTTTCATCTTGGTCTCTGCTCATGTCAGTAATGACCCGCACGGTCAGGTCGATAGACTGCAGGCCAAAATTGCGTGCCATCTATCCGAGCCTACTGTTCGTCTACTCGTCTCCAAAAGCTTAGTTAAAAGAATTTTGCTCGATAAAACACATGAGGACATGGAACTTCGCACTGACACTGAACGAACAGCCAGTTTCTCCATGAGACTCCATCCCTCTATAAGTCTATGACTGGTACCGTGCAGTGGGACACTCGCCGTTGTGATGTGGCCATTGCTCGTATCAGAATGGGATACCGCTCCAGGTCATGGGAGGTTACCAGGCGGCCTTCTACAGATCAGACTGTATGAAAAGTCTGTCAAGCTCCAACTCTCGCACACTTATACACACCATGGATGTCCCTCAGATGACCTACTGTATCGTGATATGTGTGACTATTTTATTAACCTTCATGATACAGAGTTTCTTAGCTTCTTTTCTTTTTAATTTCTTTATTTACTTTTAGTACAAGCCCTAACACTTTGTGGAACGTTGCCGCTAAAGGCCATGAAGTTATTTGTTACATGGTTGGAAATTAATAAGAATAGTTATATGTAAATAATCACAGTAATATCATGAAAGAAAACAAGACAACACTAATAATAATATGAAATAATAATAATAATAAATATACAGTATTGTACAGTGGGCAGGAGAAGATCCACCGCCTCACCCACCCTGCCCCACGACATGTTCCTGTTCACCTAGCCGTATATATATAAGTAGGTACCCGGCTGTAAGAGCAAGGGTTGCAACCTTGTAGACTGTGGGAAGATATGTTGATGTAACAAGACTGACTGCCTTAATGAGTCGATAGGCATAAAGCCCTAAATCTTCTTCTTTTTCTTCCCACGACATCCACTGACACGAGCCCATGAACACCGTGGGTCCCATCAGGGCAGGTGAGGTGACATCACTCCTGCCGCCCACTGTTCTGGTATTCTACAGTAGAAGTGGACTGACAACGCTGACTGTACCAGTTATAAGTGCTGATAACTGTACATACACATATACACACAAATACACACATACATACACACACATAGACATACACATACATATATAATAAAACTTGAAGTTATGGTAATAATGTTGCCAAAAATATTTGTTATAGTAAATAATATAGTTTATATGATAATGGTTAACCCAATATACCTAATATGTAAGTTAAATGTGAACATACAAATTGACATTGCCAGGGGCTAAGAAACTCGGGAAATATATTGAGAATGTTTTCTAGGACATCTGGTCGGTTAATAAAATAGTCACACATCACGAAACAATAGGTGAAAGGGTCTGAAGTGGTTAATTGAGGGACAATACATGACGTAATGTCTGAGTGTGCGAGAGTTGGGAGCTTGACAGAGTTTGCACATCATTTGGTCTGCGGTCGGCTGCCTACCAACCTCCCACCTGGAGCGGTATCCCATACGGATGTAGCGACGGCTACACAAACCTTAGTGTAACAGAAAAATTAAAACTAGACCCAGACCACAAGAACTTATAATAGTGAACACATCAGGAAGTGCCGATCAAAAGGCATAACTTCCGCCATCAACCTGAACCTGAACATCACAGCGGCGATTGCTATTTTTTTTTTTTTTTTTAAGTTCTTTATTTACCTTTAGTACAATCCCAACACTCTGGGGAACGTTGCCACTAAAGGCCATTAAGTTATTTGATACATGGTGGGAAATTAATAAGAGTAATTAGTATATGAAACGAGTGCGTTGAACCTACTAAATACGAAAACGAAAACGTTATGTAAACTAAACTTTAGTTAAAAGAGAGATTTGGAGTAACTAAACTTTTATGAAATTCAATGCCTTATTGCCAATTGAAATATGTTGCAATTCTATACTTTGTATAATGCATATCAGTTTCATGACTCCTCCATAAGAATTATTATAAGATATTATTGCCGTTTCTGTTTGAATGATGAGGGTTGGTGGGCGGTGTAATCTACTGTACGCATATACTTCCTATTGTTTCACCTGTGAGTCATTTTCCTTTTGGTTTCCCCTTTGAGTTATTTTTCTTTTGGTTTCGCTTTGAATTATTTTGCCTTTGATTTCCATCACTATTTCACCCCACAACTTATCGTCGAGCTTACTATTATAGTACCATAATTTAACCGTTAACTATATAGTGCTCAGTGGGTAGGCCCAGGACCCACTGGGTAGGCCTATACTACTGGGGGCCATATTCAAGAACGTTCGTGGTGCATACGATGGCGTGGTACCGGTAAAATGGCTCCATAGACAAACAACAGAGCCATCGTACTAGTACCACGCCATCGTATGCACCATAAATGTTCTTGTATATGGCCCTGCCAGCTGGGTACCACTACCATGTCCATGAAAAGAAGCGTTCATGAATGTCCATGAATACACCATGATGTGTCTGATTAGTAATTACTCTTTTTGCCGCTTGGTGGCATCACTGGCTTCACTTATTCAGTGTTGCCAGGTGCAGGGAAATTTTTCTGTTTTAGGGAAATAACAGTAGGCAAATAATGTATAGATTGTTCAAGAGTTTAACCGGGAAATTCCTACCAGGCGAAATACAAAAGACAGTCAATGTTCAAGAGTAAACATGAAATTATTGAGGCAAAAAGGGAAATTCTGAATGTAAAGTTAGAGAAAAAGGGGAAATTCTGATGTTGGAATTGAGGTGAAAAGGGAAATTCTGATGCTGAAGTTGAGGGAAGAAGGAAAATTCTTATATTGAAATTCAGGCAAAAAGAGAAATTCTGATATTGAAGTTGAGGCAAAAAGGAAAATTCTGATGTTGAAGTTGAGGTAAAAAGGAAAATTATGATGTTGAAGTTGGGGAAATTTAGTGCAGCAGACCTGGCAACACTGCTCCTGTTTGATGTTTGTTTATCATATTAGGCGGGAAACTTCACCTGCCAAAGGATTATCACTAAAATGGTGCAGCGATCAATATTGTACGTATTAATATGTCTATTATTTAACTTGAGAGGTATCCCATGGTGTGTATGAATGTATGTATGTAATGATAGACTGTCAGCTGATATAATATTAAGAGGAATTTTACAGAAAGGGTAACTTCAGAGGATAGTAAACTTTTGGTACAATGAAGTGCCTTAACTTAATTCCTTCAAAATTATGCCAGGAAACACGACCAGATGAACTAAAATGAATAATAGTGCCCTGTTGCTTGGAAAAAGTTTGAGTAATCAGTTGCTCCAAATTTAACAACACTACTACTGGTACCTCTCTATCATTTTTTACCATGACACTGAGGACAAATTGGGTTAACTGTAACGTTAGCATTATTAATTTAAGCAATTTTACGCAAATTCTGCACTTAATTTCGACGTCAGAGGCAAGGGGTTGGTGCAGTAGAAGTGTTTTATTCCTTGTGCTTAGGACCATATTCAAGAACATGCATAGTGCATACGATGCCGTGGTACCAGTACGATGGCTCCATAGAAAAACAATAGAGCCGTTGTGCCGGTACCACGCCATCATATGCACCATGAATGTTCTTGTATACGGCCCTTATAACAAGTGGCAGGGTTGGTTCCACTGGGGAATGAAGACTTTCCCAGGACCCTAACTAACGTTAGATACCAAGTTCCAATTTTGGGGCCCTCATATCAAGAACTCTGCCGGATATTTTTTGTTGGATTTTTTCTACAGTCTTTCATTGGCATTATATATAATTATTTAGTAATAAGAGAGAAAGATAAATATATTGAACAAGATCTGTGTCTTGTTGTGACTGACCTTGAGGGTGTTGCTGCCTTCCCAAATGCCTGAATTCTATATAAGTTGGGTATGATTTTACTATTGGACAACTAAGTTAACCAGTATATGTTTCTGGTGTATTTTCCTCAGTTTTGAGCAATTGTGACACATTCCATACTGAAATGCATTATTTTTCAGATACCCCCTTTCCAATTATCTTGGGGGGAAAGAATTGTGAAAAGGGGGTTTTGGGTGAGGCAAAATACATAAATTTAACATATTTGGATGTAATTTGCCCATGTTAGGTCCCAGTAGATAGCCCCAATTAGGTTCCAGTAGAATGCCCCAGTTAGGTTGAAGTAGATTGCCCCAGTTTGGTTGAGATAGATTGCCCCAGTTAGGTTGAGGTAAATTGCCCCAGTTAGGTTGAAGTAGATCCCCCCAGTTAGGTTGAGATAGATTGCCAAAGTTAGGTT
The DNA here is from genome assembly GCA_033782935.1 of Petrolisthes cinctipes. NCBI lineage: Eukaryota > Metazoa > Arthropoda > Malacostraca > Decapoda > Porcellanidae > Petrolisthes > Petrolisthes cinctipes. Next base: position 72,301 of record JAWQEG010005627.1, read on the forward strand.
AAAGTAAATTGGTGTAGTTAGGTTACAGTAGTTAGTCCTGGTTTGGTCCCAGTAGTTTGTCATGGTTAGGTCCAGGTAGTTTGCCCTGGTCCCGATTGGGATAGTTCAGGTCATGTCTGGCTAATTCTAAACTATTAAAATAGTAACTGTTATTCACAAACTGAATATGTTTATTTAATATTTTTTCACCCTCACAAAACTGGAAAATACACTTGTAAAGGGTATTGGTTACCTTGGAGGGTGAATTGTCCAATAGTGACTAGTCCCTCAGAGAAGAAAGACACAAAGCCACCCCTGCCACTGACCGTAACCAAAAGGAATTGCCTCATCAAGGAGACGGTAAATTTTTACAAGTTGCCACGGCAGAAATTTATAGTAGAAAAGTTTTCTCATAGTACTGTATGTCCTGTTGTTTGAATGATTTAGTACGGTGGTTCCCAAACTTTTTCTGTCCGTTAGCCTTTTCTCGTACATGATCCTTATCCGTGGCCCCCCGTCCATAAGCCATGATTACAGTCACTGTCTACCGTCCTACACTTATTAGGTCCTAATGTTCAAGCAGTTTTGCTCCGATGTCATAATAATCAGACGAACTGCGCATCCTAGAGTGATCTGTGCTCAAGATTCATGGCCAGGTTCCCATACAGAATTCATAGCATAGGAAGTTACGTTGTGTGAAATTATATTGAATGAAAAATTACTAGTACCGGTACCCTAATACATCTCCATGTACAGTTGTGGCACATAGTCCTTGATCAGGGTGTAAGGGGAAATCTGTTCAAGGACTATGTGCCACGACTGTACAGTACATAGCCTCAGCTTATGGCCCCAAGTTTGGGAACCACTAATTTAGATAATTGTTTCATTAGAAAATGCTTTGCTTTGGAGAAAACCCTCAGCAGCATATCCAACAGTCTTTAGGGGAGAACCTGGGAAATTGTGGGTTTTGGGTGGAAAAGAGCATGTATTTTAGCATATTTGGCTTTGTTATTGGTTATTATTATTCAATCTAATTTAGGGCAAAACTTGGCTCAGATTATCCAACCCATATTACCCAATTCAAACAAGAATATTATGTCACCCAAGGCTGTATCCCTGTAATTTCTTACGATAGTTCTGCCCTGACAAGAGAAATAATATAATTATGTGATATTGTCCATTTCTTTACCTTTTCATTGATACAGTAGGCTATAAGTTTTGTTATGCATACAGTAAATATGATGGGCCGTTCTGAGGTCAACTCTCTTGCCTTAGGCTTTGTATTGAATCAGGAAGTACCGTATAGTATTGTATTAATATATATAAAATATAATTTCAGATCATTTTTCTCTGCTCCTAAAGCCAAAAAAGCTGAGGGAAGTACCTCCAGTGATGTCTCGCACAACAAGAACAAAGAAAAGTAAGTCGAAACTTTTATATAGATAACTGCATACAGTAATCTATACATGCTCATTTTCCGAGTGATGACTCCACACTTGCCTCAGATCAAACCAATTATTGACCAGACACTCGGGTAGTTTCACATCTTTACATGTAGTAAATGGTGGTGGTGCATAATGTTACAATCTGGAATTGGGAGTAAACTATTGTGGGAAATATTATGATACAGAGTGGTGTTAACTTGAAAAACAAACAGATGACATGCCCCATATCTATTATATTTAATTTTTATGTAAATAATTATGTACTGTGTTTATATCAGGCAAGCAGCTAGTGAACCCGAAGACTCTCCTGTCAAGAAGCATGCTGGGAGTCGCCACCGTAAGTCCCGGGTCATAGACAGCGATAGTGAGGATGACACACAGGAGCAACAACCCTCCACCAGGTGATCATTTTGTTTTGAGATGAGACACTAGAACTACATGAAAATTAAGTCCATTTTTATTTAGATTTAATATCTAGTTTCATATTATGCATCGCCTTCTATGGTTTCTTTGGGAATCTCTAACATACTGTAGTCTGAAGGGGAAAGCTGTATCTTATAATGATTACCCAAATACTATAGATTGTTTTCCAATTTTTGCACACTTTCGTTTCTCGTCCAATATTACTCCAAGGTACAGTCGGCAAAAAAAGTTTCGTTACCACCCCTACGTTAATTTTAACATCGATAAGCGCGGCAGGGTTGGTACTCCGCCGTCTGAGCAGCTGTGCCTTGCGGGCCGCGGCAATGACAACTTAGCACAAGGCATTCCCTTTCTTTTTATATCAAAAGTTTAACTGATTTTAAATTAAATTTTGAGTGTTCAAGAACTATTACTATTTAACTATTCATCATTAAACATAAAGAAATACGTTTGAGTATTTTAGAACAAGAATAACCTTGAAATACCCAGAAGAAGTAGCACTGGGTAAACGTACGTCATTCCTACTTGCCTGTCCATTAGACACTGAGGGGTCCGGGAGGTATATATGACACTCGCGCCCATGGAGGTAGTATAGGTGGAGGCGCCAGTAGGACCTGATTTGTGAAGCCACCAATCTGTCATTTCCGGCGCCTTCAAGATGGCGCATACCTTTGTATGTCAGGTCAGAAGTCCACCTTTACTGAAACATATCTTGGTGTCCGCCATATTGAAGGCGCCGAAAATGACAGTTCGGCGGCTTCACTTTACTCCCCTGGATTAGTGAGGCATGGCGACTCCACCTATACTACTTCCATGCTCGCGCCACACCTGACTAACCAGTCAGGCCTACCAACATTACATCACACTGTTAAAAGGATGGTAACGAAATTTTTTTTGCCGACTGTACATTAATATGTTAATTTTTATTATATACTTTCAAAGGTCTCCCCATTCACTTTATTATTCAACACTGCCTCCCTTTTGTCTACCAGTAGAGACTTGCATCTCCTCTCATAAACATAATAGACAATCACATAGCCACTGAAACAGAACACAACCTCATACCAAATAATGTCTTCCTATACCCTCCATCCAGTATACAGTACATCTCTTTGCATCGACTTTCTGTTGAGAGATTAGAATCTACCTTGTCAAACTGAAAGACCTCTGAGAGCACCTGATAAATGAACCGGTCAACAGCAATAACACTAAATCCCCTTCCCTCCCCATTATCATTACCATGCATTTACCCATATTTACCTTCAACATAAATGTTCATACACACCGTAATCCTCCTGTCTTCCTAGTTCCCATTCATTGCAAGCGAATAGTGCCTCATCATCTGCATACTGTATATTGGACCACCTTTCTCACCCCTACACCATTAACACTTTCTTCCAATACTTTTGCCCTTCCCCATTGTATCACTCTATCCTTGTACACATTGAATAACCATGAGATGTGTGGTGTGAGTTAATTACTATATCTCAGAATAGAGTAAAGAATTTTGAGATGGTATGGGTATGTGGAAAAAATGGACCATACGAGGGTAATGAAAAAAGTGTACGAGAGTGATTTTGAGAGGCAAAGAAGAAAGGTAAGACCTAAGAAAGAATGGGATGATATGGTGAGTGATTGTGTAAAAAAAAGTGGGGAATAAGAATGAATGAAGCAAAAGAACTTGTGGATGATATGCAATAGTGAAAGAGATTTGGTAGGATGGGCATATGTTTGGGCTGGCAACCCGATTTTAACTTGACAACCCATGGAAGGGCTTGAAAGGGGGAGTGAATGTGAGTGTCACCCAGTTTCCTGGGGACAGTATTCTGTTTATTCTTTCTGTATTCTGCTTCCTTTTCCCACCCCTTGAAAAATGGAAAATGGGGTATTTGATGATGATGATGATAACTAATATTTTCTTTTTATCACTTCAGCTCATCTCCCAGCAAATCTGATGAAGAAAAGGAAAATAAAGTAAAAGAGAGTCCAGTAAAAGGAAAAGATAGTAAGCAAGATCTCGAAGAAACTGATGAACCCGCTTTGCCAAAAGATGACAACAGGACTGCTAAAAAAAAAAGAGAAACAAATGCTAGTCCTGTAATAAAGAAATCGAGTAAAAATTTAAACTTGGAAAATGGCAAAGCCAATACACAGCATGAGAAAAAATCACAGGAAGAAGAAATGGAGACGGAAGACACAGAAGCACCAGAAAGGCAAATTTCTGATAATGAAAGTGATGATGATGAGAACCAAGTGGTTCAGAGAAAGAGAGAAGTGGAAAATAATGACTGTTTGGACAAAGGCATTGATAATCCTTGTACTCCAAATACAGCTACTGCCTCATCATCACAAAAATCCCCTGGCTTCACTCCTTCCACCGTTCCTCCTCTTAGGAAAACAGGTATGCATTGCATATTGATTTTCTTACGTTTTATTGATTTAAACACCATCTATTTTGCTAATTTAGAACCAGTTGTTTACTCCTAGATTTGGTAATGTACAGAAAAAAATTGTTTCAAGCCTTCTGCTAATGTCTTAGTCTGGTATCTTGATATTCTGGTTTATAGAAAAGACAAGTAAACTTGTTTGATTAATTGGTCAATAGGTCATTTGTCAATTCATCAGCAAAATGGGTGATTACCACTGATTTCTTGCCGAATAGTGGCCCAACCCTACTTGCCAAAGAAAAACATCCATTATTATTTGTAATCTTGAAAGATTGCTGGCATGTCAAATTTGGTTAATTTTGTGCCTTTACGCTTTACTTCAATTTTGCAGCTAGGAAGCAGTTGAAGCGTAAAAGTGATTCCATGGAAGACAAACAAAAGAAACTTATCAAGAAGCTCAAAGGAGAAAATGGCTCTCCCAAGAAAAGTACAAAAAAAGAGGAGGACAGCATAAAACAGTCACCAGAAATAAAGAATAAAGAAGAAACCAATGAAGACAAATGCAGTGTCAATGAAGAGCCAATGGAAGTTGAAGAAAGGGAGGAAGAAAAACAATTTGAGAAAGAAGAAAAATCTACCTCTGGGCGGCCAAAACCAACAGCAATGCATAGTTTCTTTGGTAATATGCACACTTACATGTACTGTAGTGTTCTCCTTTCATTTATACTGTTTTTTAATGGTCTCATTTGGTAGTGTTTTTTTATTATATGCTGTTGGTTTCAGTTACCTGCAGACATCTGGAGTAAAATGTATGCATGAAAGGATCAGATACTATATGTACAATAGCATATTGTACATTTAGTTATATGTGTCTGCAATACTTATCATTTAATACATTTGTATTGGTATTGCCTTAGCTAATCAGGGATATATTGATGTATTGGTATCAGAATTAATGATACAGGAAGCAGGAGGAGACAGAAAGAGTTGCTGCAGGTGTCTGGTTTTTGGTGAGATTTAGTAAAGAAGAGGTGGTTTCAAGTAAGATAAAATTTACATAAAAACCATGTATGTTGCAGAAATTAAGACGAAGAATCTAACTATTCCCCAGGATCTCTTGAATGAATATTAGCAGAAGTACAAAATTGCTGAAGTTTTTGGATCCACTACCAGGGATCTTTGAGATAGAAATCCTTCATGCCATTTTGTGTTTGTATATATTGGTTCACTTCTGTAGTGTGTAATGTGTATATTCGTACATATGGGGAGGGTAATTTACATGGAGTTTTTGTCATGTCTTTGCTACTGTGCAAAGATGATTGTCTTCAGCACAATGCTATCAACCCAGACAGTAGTGTACTACTGTACTGTATTATCCAAAATTGTAGAAGGCATGTAAAATATGGTAGTGCATGATGTGGAAGAGGTAAGAGAAAGACAATGTTGTTTTCATGATGATCAAGCCTTAGTGTACCTAAAGACAAACACATAGGGTTTTCAGAAGCATGAAATTGTAATTGCTTTTTAGTTGCAAAATAATGAATATGTTTATTTATTCCAGCTGCAAAAGGACCAGTAAAGAAAAGTGCATCCCCAGTGAAATGTGCTGAAGATAAAGGGACATCAAGCTCTCCGGTGAAAGCTAAAGACAGCAGTGAATCTCCTGAACCAAAGGTATCATTGAAAGAGGAAACTTTGGAAGAAGAAAATTGCTCCTCACCCATGAAGAAAGTAAAGCCAGATAAAAAGGAAAATTCTAAAAACAAGAAAGGTGATGTCTCGTCAAAGTCGAAGAAAAAGGCATCCCCAAAGACCAAAAAAAATCCATCCCCAAATAGTAAGAAAGAAATTTCCCACAATGAGGAACAAAGTAAGGTAGCAACCTCACTGGAGAAGGAAAAGAATGAGACTGAAGCATCGCCTGAGAAGGAAAAAAATGAGAAAGAAAAATCAACTGAAACTGTAGAAAGTACTGAGAAAAAGCCAAAGGTCAATCCCTTTGCTCCCAAGCCATCATTATGTAGCAAGGATGTTGGTGCAGATTATAATCCAGGCAAGAAAAAATACCACCCAATTGATGATGCTTTCTGGAAGAAATCAGAGAGGTATGTTTATATTTATTATATTTTGAGTTGATATGTAATTATTATATGTCTGTATATGCTTAAATATTGGGACACTGTCATTCCAAAGAAAAATGGTAGCTAATTGATATTTGAAAGTGGAAGGGGAAAAGTAAGAATTAGGGAGTAGTGGTGATGGATATGGACTGTAAAATAGATTTTAGAATGCTTTGGATTTCAGATGGCTTAGTTTTCAAGAGGGGGAAAGACATATGTAGAACAATGAGTATGAGTGATGTAATTTTGTGTATGGAGAGGGGATGCACCTGGAATGACTGTGTCCAGTCAGAAATTACTCTGATCACAGACTGACTTAAGGCCTGTTACCAGCCTGATGAAAGAATGCCAAGAGCAGCTTTATTGGGCTGGCATGTGGTTTATTTTCCTTTCAGCCAACCCTGCATACAGGGTTATAGTATATCATAAAAGGTTGAACTTATGTGGCGGAGACTAAGGGTACACCACACAACTTGCGGCTAGAGACCATCAGTGATTCATCTTGGAAGGTACTAGTCCTACCGGGGTTGAGAAAGGTGCTTGTATGGAGGCTTGCTCTAAGGGATCCTAGGATATGATGACAAAAGTTGGGTGTAGCAAAGTGCCACTGTTTTTTCCTGAATGATGATGTGAACATGGATTCTGTTAATTATTATTTCCCAAGTACCGTATCTGTACTGTATGATATTACCTCACAATATATTACAGGTGTTTCATGGTCTTTCAGAGTTCCTTACTTGGCTCTGGCAAGAACCATGGAGCTGATAGAGAACACAAGTGGTCGATTGAGAACTATTGAGATACTTGCCAACTTCTACAGATCAGTAATTGTCCTTTCGCCTGATGATCTTCTGTATTGTGTGTACCTGTGTTTAAACAAGGTTGCCCCAGCATTTGAAGGTAATATCTAAACTTTTATGTACATATTACACTCTGTATGTATGATATCACTGTTTGGTATGAATTATTCACTACAATAAAAGGTGTTATGATCTGCCAGATTAGCACTGGCAAGTAGCTTTTTCGGAGTATTTTGGGACCTGCCATGATTGTTAACGTATCACAGTTTTATAGTACTGTTTATACTAGTGGATTTGGCCCTTCTGACCAGGGAATGGGGAATGACATCAAGAGAAATTCCAGCAATGAAAATGATTGTAACTTTAGTTGAGTTTGTAATCTGTTTGTTACTGCAGAGAGCTCTTGGGCCCTAACAAATCTCCAAGTGAAATCCCACTGATAAATTTTTGGTTGGGCACCTATTGGGAACTCAGTGGTTCTGTATACCAGGTTTCTTTGGATCTGAATTTAAATTATTGAATTTGTGAAATTCTTGGCCTCATGGAGAAAATATCTTCGATAGGGTCTGGACTTACATACTAGTATGTACATTTATTGAAGTGTTAACATTAGCTTAAGAACACTTACTTTATGATAGTGGAAAATTGCATGACTCCTCAAACCTTATAAGTAAAAATATCAGAAGGTAGTTAATGGAGTAATTTCTCCTGTTTTTACATTAAGGTGTTGAGTTACGTGTTGGTGAGACCATCCTGATGCGCTCCATTGCCCAATCGTCTGGCAGAAGTGTTGAGATGATAAAGTCTGATGTAGAAAAGCAGGGAGACTTGGGCATTATAGCGGAACAGTCCAGATCCAGCCAGAGGCTCATGTTTCAACCGGCTAAGTTAAATGTTAAAGCAGTATTTGATAAGCTAAAGGAAATTGCCTTCATGACTGGCAATGCTGTGAGTATTCTTGTGCTACATTTTTGCCTTAATACAGTATTCCATGGTAATGTAATAAACAAAAACCATCTATTAATTCAATACAATGTGCCTAAACTTTTTCACTGTAAATATCATTAGTGATGAGGTAAATTTATCATTAATTATGAATTCCAGTTCATAGTGTCATATGTATTAATTCCTATATTGATTTGGATAAATATTATTGAAAAGTATAATGAAACCCATGTCTGTATGGCAGAATATGGTAATTTAAATGTACTGGTCTCTTTTGAATTTCAGTCACAAAGCAGGAAAATAGACAAGATTAAAGTAATGTATGTGGCATGTCGGTTCTCTGAAGCCAGATACATGATACGTTCTCTTGAAGGCAAGCTGCGTATTGGTCTGGCAGAACAGTCTGTACTTCAGGTGAGGCTTTTATAAATGACATCATGGCAGATATTGACACAAGGTTACATATTTAATCTTTTGCACATGTCAAAAATAAGATAAGAAAGGAAATTTTGCAAAGGAAGTACAGTAGATAATAGAGTAAACCTAATGAAAGCATTTTAGGTGTGATGAACTCACTAATTGGAACTAAAGTGTTTAACATAGAGTCTGCAAGAGCATTTTATGCTCACAGTCTCATATAGTTGTGAAACTTTTGCTTGGCATGAATATATGAAATTGAGAGTGAGACTAATATACAGAAATGTGTAGAATCCAAAGAATTCACAGGGTAAGAAATAATAAAAGTCTATGAAAGGTGTGGAGTGAGTAAATCATTTGATCATGGTATTGAAGTCTATACTTGCACGTGACATCGAAATATTTGTGTAATTGTGTTTCATTTGTTTACCGGAAGGCTTTGGCCCAGGCTTGCTACCTGACTCCTCCTGACCAAAACTACCCACCTGAAGTAATTGATTCTGGTTCTGGTGTTGCCCCAGACAGACTTAAGGCTAAACTAGACAACAGTGGTCTCATTTTGAAGACAACTTACTGGTAAGTAGATGTATATAGTTGATGAAATTTACACATCTTCAAGATATTACCTGATGAGGCATGTTGCTGCTGATAATGACTGAATATTTGTCAATCAGTGAATTGCTGATACCACTCTCTTTGGAACTCCCCAGCAAGGAGTGGCCATTGCAGAATAACCTCCATGATACCACTCAACCCTCAAAATCACATCAAAAGATATCTTCCCCTTCTTACTTTGCTGATCCACTTTAAAATCTTATCCTGAATATAGGATGAGAATTATATTGCATCCTTCTACAGTCACCTTCAATCAGATGTAAAATTGCTTACAGACAAACTGCTTGTTCAGGTGTACAGTGGGGTCTAAAGTTGTGTCGTGAAATTTGGTGAAAACTAAAGAAGACAGGCTAAACACGTGGTATGTCCCTCAGTCCATCAAACAGAGTTTTCATAATGATTCACGAGTTTCACTTATTCATCGGCCACACCTGCAACATGACTATAGGTCACACTATACTATATAATCATCTAAGGACTAGGTTGTCTATCCCTTTATGGTGACATGACTTCATGTTTGATTCCTAAGTGTTCTAAATGCTCTTAATTATTTATATGGCATTGTATGAATAGTCATAATGTACTACTAATTTAGATGAGAATTTTATTGCAAACACTAAAAAATTTGTCGGAGACTTGGATATAGAATAGGGTGCGATAGTCTCGAATATGTGTGGTGGAACTAGCCACTTGAGAAGAGCATGTGGCTTGATGAGGATACTGTACATTGAGGCAGTTTTGACACTGGAAGAGAATGCAATATGAGAATGTGTATGGGTACGATATAGGTGGGAGAGGCACACCACCAATAAGGTGGGTTAACAGGGTGGAGGAGTATGTGAGGAAGAGAAATACAAGTAGAAGGGGAGGACTTCACACGAGCAAGGAGGGAGTGGTGAAAGAAGAACTGGAGTTTTGCCATGGCCAACCCTTTGAGGGGAAGTTCCCAGAGAGAGTGAGGTTTTAGAGCTATAGACAAATAGACAGATTAACCTTGTCAGTCCCTGTGATAAATTTGTAATTATGTGCTACTGGGAGAAATCTACCCAAAACTAGCTAATAAAAATAAATACTACGTTTATAAAGATGCTTCTTATATGTTGTCTATAATCATTATCATTATCTCTAACATTTAACTTCATTTCCACAGTGAGTTCCCTTCATATGACAAGATCATACCTATTCTGCTGGAGGAAGGACTAGAAGCATTGCCAAAAAGGTGCCAACTTACTCCTGGTGTGCCTTTGAAGCCCATGCTGGCCCACCCTACCTCTGGTGTGTCAGAAGTCCTCAAGCGATTCGAGAATGCCAAGTTTACATGTGAATTCAAATATGATGGAGAGAGAGCTCAGGTTAATCTTGTTAATTAAATTGTTTTCTTTTTGTTTTTTTACATGTAAGTGAATTTTTCTTTATTGAATTTGGGTTCTGTCAAAGGCTGTGGATGAAGAAGGTGGTGTATCTTAAAACTTTGAATATCATCAGATAGTTGTGCAATTTTAGGATTCTAGGACCCTTGAACTGAATAAGTATTGCTGGTGGTTGACTGTCATTAATCTTCATTTTCACAGTCCTCTTGCTTTGTTCCAGATTCACTTGAAGGAAGATGGAAGCATAACCATATACAGCCGTAACCAAGAAGACAATACCACGAAATATCCAGACATCATTTCCCGCTTCAAGAATGCCGTCATGGATAATGTGAAGTCATGTGTCATTGATTCTGAAGCTGTAGCCTGGGATAGAGAGAAAAAACAAATATTGCCATTCCAGATATTAAGCACAAGGAAAAGGAAAGTAAGTGATGTTGAACACATAACTAAAATGGGTTATACAGTACTTAATATTGTGTGTTTATGTTTCTATATTGAGAGTGTTATATTTTATCTATCTACCTACAACTCTGACACCTCGGTCCCTCCGGGAACTCTCCCAATAAAGGGGGTCATGGAAAAAGGGTCTCCAGTTCTCTCTCCCTGTTCCAGTGACTGATGCCAAATTTCTGTTGGAATGAGGCCATAATACATGTATATGATTTTAACATGAGTGGAGGGGTGAACAAAGTTAGGGCAACAAGGAATGGATATGGTGAAAAAACCTAATGACTCATCCCCATCTCTATGCAGCTAAACAGAAAAAATAATGCTTTCTTTTCTTCTTTAGGATGCCAATGAGGAGGAGATAAAGGTTCAGGTGTGTGTGTTTCCCTTTGACCTGCTATACCTGAATGGAGAACCATTGGTGAAGCAAACATTTGAGCACAGAAGAACCTTGCTGAGAGAAAATTTCAAGGAGGTGGAAGGAGAGTTTGTGTTTGCCAAGAGTATGGATTCCACTAATACAGAAGATATTGAGGAATTCTTAGAGGAGTCTATTAAAGGTATGAGTAGCCTCTTTCTTTGTACTGACATTATTGATGTCTTTTATGTTGTTATGAAAGCATGAATGTAATAGCACTTTTGTCCATAGCTCTTAAATTAGCAGTTGAAAGTTATTTCAGAGTTCAAAACCATTATTACTTGATTTTTATGGGTGTTGTCTATTCTGTTATTTGTTATAGTAGACTAGAATTAGTTTTTGGCAAGGAGGTGTTTTCATTTTACCCTGTGGGGAGGGGAAGGAGGGAAATGAAGTATACAAGAGTGGCCTATAGGTCGGGAGATCGAATCCCCTCAGGTGAGGAGATGAAAATATTTACTTTTCCAAGCCGAGTTTCATGCAATAAACTATAAGGCCACCTTCGTCATAAAACACCCTCGCTGGAACCATAACGGCTGCAGAATTTGGGAATTACCCTCACTTCCCTCCCTCTGTGGCTGGGTGCCAATTCGGAAGTAGCGATGTGTTTGTGTGGTTAGCAGTTGACCTGAGCCACAGTAACGGGCTTGATGAAGCTTATGTCCATTTACGGAACATAAAAAAATATATACTGTATATGTACAGTATATATGTACAGTATATGGAGATCAGTTGGTGGAAAGTATCAAGATACCATATGAAAACTTGGTTCACAGAATATTAGAAAACCATGCACTTGGATTTTCAAACTAACCATCAGTATTGTGGCCACTGGTGGGGTTCTCATTGAAATTTACAGTATTTCACTTGTTAGCGTGTGTTCGTATGGATTACACTTCTACAGTTTTTGTAATTTTCCATTCAGTTTTGTACTTAGTACTGTGTCTATATGATACCTTTTACTTCATGTCACTTTCTTGAATATTAGAAAAATGAGAAAAGGATTAAAAAAGAATAGAGATAGTACTACAACTGGTACATGTAGATTTCTTAAACTGATATTATGGGGATGAAGTCAGCTTAATCAGGTGTGTGACTTACTAAACACTATACATATATCAAATTTTTCAGGCAATTGCGAGGGATTGATGGTGAAAACTCTTGATGTTGATGCCACATATGAAATTGCCAAGCGATCTCGCAACTGGTTAAAGTTGAAGAAGGACTATTTAGATGGGGTATGTGGTTCTGCAGTCTTATTTTCAACTTATATTGTTCTTAAGTATGACATTTTTTACTGATTTAGGTATGAGTGACTGGGTCAGAGAATGAAAAATATCAAAATTATATGTCAGCATTGTTGTTTCCTCAGAGAACCCTTTACAGGATCCTTGCAAGCTTCTAAGAAATTGGTAACATAGGTAACAAAGCCCTTTCACTTTGGTGGTATATGTCTTCATTGTATGTAGTGTAGGTGCAGTAGTGAAGGAGCAGGGACCGGTTTTCTCTGTGTTCAGTAAAATATCGGTACAAATTATGGTTGGTTATGTTTAAATTATGGTTGTATTTATAATTGTTTATGCAGGTCTACATGAGATCTCTTAAGAATAATTGCTGCTTTGTCTATGTCAAGTGAGATGCTGACAAAAACTGGTTTACAATTCAATAACTGATTTGAAGTGTTTGTTGTGTGATTTGAGTGTGGAAGTTGTTGTTGTTGTTGTTGTTGTAGTAGTTCCCCAGACTGTCTGGCCGAGCAGTCCCGAGTCTGGTTGACCGAAGCCGCGCAGATGCTCGGACCCCCAAAGTGTGGAAGTTGTTGATGTAGGTATTCTCCCTGGGCAGGTGGCCTCTGCCCCACAAACTCCCAGTATTCTCTGGTTGCAGTGAAAAAAACAAATAAAAATATAAGAGGGGTTGGCCCTATATGCTCAGGCTACTGAAGCAAGTTCCAGGTAGTTGAGGCCGGAGCTTACAGGACTAGGGAGTATGGAGGCCTCTGATTGCCTGGGAGAATGGAAATTATTTGTATTGCTTGTGCTTGAATGGGTAACCTATGTGGTAGATGTTAATATTGTGTAAATTGAATGGCAGAGATGGCTTTGTTCCTGTCTGGTTGAGGTTTGGCTGTGATTTGTTGATATGGATGTGAATACAGTAGTTTAGTGGTCTAATGTAGGTATAATTATATTCTAATTACTGGAATGTATTGAGCATCTTGCAATTGTTCAAAGAGTTTGGAGTTAACTTTTGTACTTATTGTATATAAACCTTCATTTTCCTGATAAGGCATTTCACATCCAGTTTAACTATCCTATGACCATCCCATTTATATAAATGGATCATTTGTCCCTGATTAATAGGTAAATGCTGTATTTACATTAAGTCATAGAATGACACAAAATGGATCAATATTTGACTGGTGGAGTTCTGTAGCTAGGATGAATTGGAGCAATGTACAATCCACTCTGCTCATTCATCACCTGGTAGACACCTTGAGAAGATGTATTTGCTAATGATGACTAACATTTAAAACTTTCGTGCGAATTCTCTCCCTGCCCACATGGAGATTCTTCAGTGTAGTAGTATTTGAGTAGGAGAGGTAGTTATTAGTACTTTGTCTGAATTATGATTGTCCATGCCTCAAGGAGTTTGGAAGAATTGCAGTATATCCAACTTCTGCAACACACCCTTAACATTTTTGGTGAAGACAGTTTACAAAATGTACTGTATAAGATTCAGGTATTTATTTCCAACATGGGGATGTACTTTTCTTTCAGTTTTGAAATAATTGGACTTTTGGCAATTAATTCACACCAAAGATGGTTGACTCTGCATTCCCTTTTGCAGTCTACAGGCTGATCATCATTATATATGGTAGATCGAGAAGCAAATACACACAAGAAAATTTAATCAGACATACCCCTTTCACCCAGCCATAGAACACAACCCTTCTTAAACAAATTTAACCAAAACCTTCCACCAGCCAGAACAAGTACAGTACATTAACCAGGAAGGATATACTGGTATGCATTAGTTATATATCAATAATTATTCTCAAACTCCCCTAACAATGGAAGCATTCCAAATGTATTTACTGGATATCACAGTATCTACTGTAAATAAGTTAATGATTTATCCTCTCCAGGTGGGTGATACAATAGATGTGGTGGCACTTGGTGGTTACATGGGAAAAGGGAAGAGAGCTGGCCAATATGGTGGCTTCCTTCTCTCATGTTATGATCCAGATAATGAAGAATATCAATCCTTGTGTAAGGTAAGTTTATCAGCTATTTTCAGCTCTTTCTGTAGTAATATTATTAAACAAGATTTTATGAAAAAAATATGTTATTGGAGATTCATAATGGTGATGAGTAAGATAATCTGGCAGTTGTCTGAGTATGTTAAAGCCTCTTCACTTACAGAAGAATCAAATTTGCTGAAGAACATAAGAGTTTAGTAAATTGCAGATGGTCTGATGGCCCAGTTCTTAGCAGCTCCTAATTTACGTCCATCCCTTTGAGTCCATGTACACAAGGCCAGCTCATGATGCCCAAGGATTAAATAAGCTGCTTTTCAGTATTCATCGTCTGAGGTGTCTGAATGTTTCACACAAGAATTGCACTGATAGATTTTTTTTTACCTTGTCCAGCCTATTTAAGGAAATTCAATTACAATAACTATTTTACCTCTGGGTCCATTTGAGAGGCAGTTTGTCTTGATAGGTAAAATGAAGTGATTGAAAAAAGAAAATTATAAAATATGAATAGGAACAAAACCAAATGGTAAAAGTAAGATATCAAATTTGTCAAAGCACAAACTTTAATATATAGGTACAGTATTAATTATAATTGTGTGGAGAGGTGGTTATTTACTACAAGCCTCTCATACCATGGTACTGGTGTTCTTTTGTACCTTTCTTCCCATTACCCCACTTCCAACTTATACAAGGGAAATGAATATATAAAAGTAAAGTCTGACAGGTTTAGTGAGTGAAAGTTGAAATTTAGTGTCAAGTTTTTGTGCTTACTCTTTCATTTCAGGTTAGTCAGAGGCATATATCACCAGTATTCTTATTGACATCTGTTGCATAGTATTGCTTGAGATATGTTGATAATTTTTCCAGTAACACTTCAGTGTACTGTAGGACAATCATCCCTCTAGTCATCTCTACCATGTGACCCTTCTTTTCATCCTCCTAGCATCCCTCATTCTCTCCTTCCATCCTCAGTGTGGACTGCTATATAGAAACAGTATTACCTATGCACTCCCCTTACTGTGCTCCACCACCCATCAGAGTTCCAGTTCTTGGCATGACACAAGCACGTGATCAATTAATGTACAGTACTTGTCAGACTTTTGGCTAGTAGTGAGAGAGATCTAGGAAGATTAGTGGCGAGCTTTGCGGAGGTATGTGAATGACATAGTTTGAAAGTGAATGTGGGTAAGAGCAAGGTTATGATAGTGGAGAGAGAGGGTGAATCAATGTGCAGTGTGCAAGTGGATGGTGAGAATATTGAGGTGTTGAAGAGTTAAGTACCTTGGAGTAATATTAGATAAGAGAGAAAGGTGTGGAAAACAGTAACCCATGGGAGAAAGATAGCAGGTATGATGAAGACACTGATTTAAAATAGAGGGTTAAGTAGAGTGGCAGCAAGAGGATGACATGAAGGAGTGTTAGTGCCCACACTGACATATGGTTGTGAAACCTTGTAGTGGTATGAATATGGGAAATTGAGAGGAATAGCAGTAAAGATGAATATGCTAAGAAGAGTTTGAGGAATCTGAATAATTTACAAGGTGAAAAATACTCAAATCCGAGAGAGGTGTGGTGTGAGCAAATCACTGGATCAGAGTGGAAGAAAGTGTTATGAGATGGTATTGGCATGTGGAGAGAATGGATGATACAAAAGTGGTGAAAAAGGTAAATGAGAGTGATTTTGAGGGGCAGAGAAGAAAGGGAAGACCAAGGAGAAGGTGGCTCGATATGGTGAGTGATTGTGTAAGAAAGCGTAGAATAAGTATAAATGCAGCAAAAGAACTGGTGCATGATAAGCAAGAGTGGAAGAGATTCACAAGGAGGAGTGTACATTAGGGCTGGCAAGCAGGTTTTAACTTGAAAGCTTGTGGAATGGCTCCTTTTACCAAGGATGAGTGAAAGGACTTATATTTTGGATGCAAAAACTTGTGGAGGGGGGAACTGAAAATTTTTTGTGGGCTTGAAAGGGGAGTGATGGGTGTGCTTGACCCATTTCACTGGGTACTCTGTCTTTACTTTCTGTATTCTGCTCCTTTTCTATCCCTGGAAGTAGAGCCCCCCTACCTTTTTTAAAAAGGGAAATGGGGTATTGATGATGATGTCAGACTAATCATGTATCATTGCTCCTAGATTGGAACTGGTTTCTCGGAAGAATCATTACAGAAACATACGGAGTTCTTCAAAGATCACATAATTGAAAAACCAAAATCTTACTACAGGTATGTTATAATTTTCAAATATATACTACTAAATGAAGAAAATATTATATTTGACCTGTAACCTACACTGTTGATAGTCTCTTTATATTCTATCTACCTGTCAATGTGTAATCCTGACACTGCATTCCCTCCAGATATTTATCACAGCAAGTGGGCACAGCAGACAAGGATCCAGTTTTCTTGTTCCATCATTCCCTCATCAAATGATGAAGTCCTCATCTCTCACCCACATTTCTTAACCTCATGTAACTTTTCTTCCTGTGTTCACCCATATGATGGGATCCTCTTTGTCCTGGGCCCCCCCCTCAATCTCTCATCCTTAACCCCTTACGACCACACTCCCAGAATACGGCTGTATTATGCTACCGCAAAAACATGTCATATTTTAAAGTATGACAGATGTTAAATATGTTCTTATGGGTTTTTAGAGATTGTTTTCACACACCAGAATATGCAAACAGAAGTGTCCTATCGCCATCCATAAGCGTAGGAGAGTGCGTCAAAGTGCGTAACCGGGCGA
The DNA here is from genome assembly GCA_033782935.1 of Petrolisthes cinctipes. NCBI lineage: Eukaryota > Metazoa > Arthropoda > Malacostraca > Decapoda > Porcellanidae > Petrolisthes > Petrolisthes cinctipes. The sequence goes on from JAWQEG010005627.1 coordinate 89,668, forward strand.
CGCAGACATACTATATTTACCCCCACAAAAAGAAACTAGGCGCTCGCTAGCGTATTTTTCTAACCCGTAGCACCAATGTTGTGGCTACATGTCGCCCATGCAGTTAATTATGGAATATTAAATTAAGGCGTCAATCAGCTTTGAGGCCAAAATTTATTTTGCTGCCTTAAGGGGGAGATCGGTCAACAGGGGTTAAACTCTTAGTAAATTTCCCATCTTGTATGTTCATTATGTGTCCAAGCCATTTCTGAGTACATCACTTCATCCACTCCACACAGTACCAACCACCTTCAAATCCATCTCACTTTTCTAATGTATTTCTCATTACCTTAACCATCCAACCTTATCTTACCACATGCTCCACTCAGATAGCTTATTGGCAATGCACCTCTCCTCAACTCTTTGGCCCTGTTTCATATCCACATTGTAGGGATTTACAAAGTTAATCACTTTTACCACAGCTTTCTCAAACACCGTCACCTAACTCTTGCTTACATTTACTGTGCTTTTTTGAGTTATTACACCACTGAACTCATCCACCAACCTTAGTACTGTAGTTTCCCTTTACTAACTTACATCATCACAGAATTATCTTCAATAATTTACAATCCAAGACCATTTCATCCAGCTTCAGCCTCACACCCTCGCTTTTTTTTCACGTACAACCTTCCATGCATTACTCTTAGCTTGTTGCTAGTTCTTACTTATAATTTCCATGGTATTGTGGATGTTACAGAGATTGCAGCTCAGTACTATGCTTTTGCATTATCACAATAAAATAGTGTTTAATAATTATGACATACAGTAGTGTGCAATTTAATAATTTTTCTACAGAATTAATGTTTTGCCTCCTTACAACAGGTATGAGAATAGTATTGCTCCAGATCATTGGTTTGAACCTGTACAAGTATGGGAAATCAAATGTGCAGACCTCTCCATATCCCCAGTACACAAGGCTGCTGCAGGAATTGTGAGTCTCCATTTTTTGCAACAAAGGCAAAACAATTCTTACAGAGCACATTAGTTACCTATAGAATAAAAAATATGTATTCCAACAGGCTTTTGGATAGTTATATTTTAAGTACTTTTCAGTAACTCAGGTAATCAATATGCTGATACAAAGCTTCTTGCCTGGAATACCTTTTTCATGAGTGGCCATGGCAGCCAAGGTGGCAGCAGATTTGAACCAAGCCCACGGGATTTCTTATACTTCCTCATTATATACGAATGTGGGTCGTGGTTCAATCATGCAGTCAGATGCAAATTCATTAGATGTGAACCCACGAGATGCGAGATCCCACTGCCTTTTCCTTCTTTCTCTGTGTTGTTGGGCCAACCTTTTCCCTATGAGTTATCTGCACTAGGTTACAGAAAGCCATCCACATATGACTGTCTCCTCATCCCTGTGCTAAATTTCTATGATCACCTTATGAATATTTACCTCCACCAAGGTGTTTTTGTGTTCTGGTTTGGTATGACTGTTTGTTAGCAAGAATACAGAAAAAGTTTACCTAATATACTATTTGATTAATCTAGGTACACTCGCAATCCGCAATCCTTAGCCCACCTGAGTCGAAGCCCGAGATCTGAAGCAGGCAGTTTCTAGACGACAGCCCACCCAAACCATCATGAGGCCACACACATTTTGAACCAATGGAGGCTTTGGGTGGGCTGTCATCTAGAAACCACCTGCTCCAGATTGCGGGCTTTGACTCAGGTGGGCTAAGGATTGTAGATTGCGAGTGTACTAGTACAGTAGTATGGTATGCATGTTAACATCATAGAATTAAGTTAGTTATTGGGTGCTTTATAATACCGTTACAGTATATCAAACTTGCACTATTCTGTGAATAATGTTGGATGAGGATTTCTTTCTGAAAATGAAGTATGCTATCCATACTTAACATATCTAGTTTGAACATTTGTTTTTGCTATTTTTATTTTCGACTTTATTTTGCTGGGAAATAAGTGAACTGGATTTGCCATGGAAATTATTATTGCAACAAAGGACTGAGTAAGCTTGATATTAAAGCAATATTTTTTTTTTTTTTTTTTTTTTTCCCCAAGTAGAATAGTACATTTTGATCAGGAGTTTCTATTCATGGAATAATTAATTTCAGGTTGACCCAGAGAGAGGCATCTCCCTGAGATTCCCAAGATTTCTGCGTATCCGGGAAGACAAAACACCAGAAGATGCCACAAGTTCATCTCAGGTTGGTATACATATATATTTTTCTCTTTTATATTTCAAAGTTTTCAGATTCTACAACAAATGAACAGGATTCAACCCATCATTATAATTTTATGTCTTTTTCCCTCTGTAATGCAAAATGTGAGGACAAATAGCATGATCCCTACTTGAGACTTAGCCTGTGAAGTACAGTATACAAGGAAGTTAAGTGGTCTAAATTAAGTCAACTTTGTGTGTTTGAAGGAATGCAAGTCATATCAGTAGGGAATGATGGAAAAGTTGACCAATTGTGAATGTGGAAGGCTGAAAGTATCATTTAAATCTTGCATTAGGGAATTTGGGGAGAAAGGAGTTGAAACTGAGATAGTTTGATGAGTGTTACATGCTCTCTGGAGGGGAGGAAACTTGCAATGTGAAAATTCAGAGAGACAAAGTCTGGTAATCAGCAATGAAAAAGAAGAGTGATGTAACTTGGTGGCAAAGAGAGTGAGGCTGCAGGGAGTCAGTAAGTGGAAGTTAGCTGAAAGCTCTTGGACTCCACACTGTCCAGAATTACTGTATAGGTTAAACCACCCAATGTGTGGGAACCATACTCCACACTGGGACAAATGAAACCCCCCATACTAAGAAAGCAGTTGTAGAAGGGTACAGAATTTATGAAGTTGAAACGACACACCCATCTTCCTTCAGGCAGTTATAGTTACAGAGATATTAATTTATAATCTCTCCAAGAGAGATTGTGAGGCTAAAGAGACACAAAGAATATTAAAAGAAGGAAGACTAAGTGTGCTTACTTGAAGGAGAGGAGATTCTGCAGTCATATGTAAGAGTAGAGCAGGTTAAAAGGATAAGAAACTGTGTTTTGAATGCATTGAAAATCACAAGTTTCTCTCTGCCCAAATTAGAGATGATGAGAATAGTCAGAAGTCTGGTGAGCTACTGCATCATCACTGGCTTGATGTCCTGAGAAGCTGTGGGTATGGACGGTTGTCAAGCTTGGAGTAGTGTACAACAAAGTACAGTTTTGGCATTTGAGTGGGTAGGAGATGAATCACAGCTTAAGAAAGTCATTGATAAAAAGAAGAAAGAAAGGTTATTGTACAGAGCCCTGAGGAACATAAATATTTATAGCTGTAGATGAAGAGCAGTGACCATCAACATCAGCAGCTATACTGGTGCCTGTATTAACTCTTCAGACATACAAAAGTTCCTACATACATTAAGCTATTCCCTTTATAATGTATGGTTGCCACACATTTAAAATGATACAGTATTTGGGCATTTCCTTTTGTACAGTACTTTCTCATTTCTCTGCACTTTAGGAAAACAGGATATAATATGTGCATCATTTAACAGAATCTACTCTCACCATATATTCAATCATTGTAAAATATATTATATAATGTGTCTTTAACTTCAGATTGCAGACCTGTACAACAGCCAAGATCAGATCAAGAACAAGAAATTAGGAAAAACTGATGAGGAGGACTTCTATTAAAAATATTTATACTGGTCTGTTTGTTGCTAAATACTGTAATGAAAGAGTACATTACTGTACTGTTAATACCTGTAAAATACAAAGCAAAGGCATATACAGATTGAAGTAACAAATTCCAACTTTGCAGTTAACGTGTTGATTAACAATATTTAAATATTTTGTTGGTAACAACAAAGTTAAATTTCAACTTGTTCAGATGGAACATAATTCTTACTGTCACAGCATTTATGTTAAAAATTCCAAATCTGAGTAAGATGTTGCAGTAGTCTAATTACATCAGAGATGTGCAGACGCGAGGATCAAGCTCAGCCCAAAATGGTGTGAGGTGAATGCACTACCACTGCAACCTGGTGGCTCAACAAGAACAAGATATGTAGGACCATTGATGGTAACAAACAAATTTTTTGAAGGAAGGAGTGATGGTAGGATGGAGCTGCCAAGTGGTCTTGAATCAAGAGATGCAAGAACCTGCCAATAAACAGTATTGGCTTGTTCAGTTTATTGAAATTTTCCACCATGTGTAATTAAAATTCAGTCATCTATAGTAAAACTTTGATCACTGAATTAGAAGCTTGTATAATATATGATATGTAAATGTTAAGTGTAAAATGTTATTGTATTTCAGAGGATTAGGTTGTATTGTTTTATATAGTATATGTTTCCTTCATTAAAGGATCTTTTATTGTAATTCTCAATCGTAGCAATATTGGACTGTAAACAAGTTACCCCACCCAGGAATCAAACCTTAGGCCAGCAAATGTGACATAAGAGATCTAACAACTAGACCATGCCCACACTCAGTCAGACATCCCGGTTCTGCCTAGAACCCGAGGTACACCTGAATGAGCTCAGCTCACCTGCATACGCACACATTTTTATTTTAACGGAATTGTGCGATTGTTTGGGTCATATCAATACTTTACAGTACTACATTATTAACATAATTTTTTAAGCTAATGACAATAATACTTTATTACCACAAGGAAAAGTACAGCAACCTTCTTATTAAACTGAAATTTGGTTCAGATTTTTTTTTTTTTTTTTTTTTTTTTTTTTTTTTTTTCTCCAAACTCATGAAAGGGCAGCCTTTGGTGGCCTTCATTTGATCTGTCGGTGAAAAATAAATGGGTGGCTCTGACTGGAGACTTTTACTCCCACCTTTGATGGATTGATACTTACAGTATTCTGCTGTGTGAAATCCCATCGAGTTTTTAGCTCCTGTAAGCTCTATCTATAGCTCTGACGCCTCGTTCCCTCCGGGAACTCACCCCAAGGGGGTGGCCACGGCAGAAGTGTCTCCAGTTCTCCCTGTTCCAACACTCCCTCCTTACTTGTTCAAGCCCTACTCTGCCCCTCACGTTTCTCTCCTTTACATACTCTTCCACTCTGTTCTGCCATCTGACCGGAGGTCTGCCTCTCACACCAGGTCCCACAACTTCACTTCCATACACCTGTAAGCAGTAAGCAAAAGAGTCGTAACTCTTCATCTGGTGGCCCTGTTAGAAAATTGCATTAAAATGTACTGTTTTGCTATCTTAGGGCTGCAAGGTGTAAAATAGCAAATCACTTGATTAAAGAGTAAATTATTCTGAAATGGTATGGGCAAGTGGAAAAGGATGAATAATTCAAGAATGGTGAAAAAAGTTTAACAGTGATTTTGAGGGTAAAAGAAGCTGAACACTAGGAGATGGTAAGATCAGGTAAGTGATGTGTAAATAAGCATGGAACAAGAATAGAAGTAAAAAAAACTTGTGCATGATATCTCCTCATTTCCAAGATAGGCCATATTCAAATGAGGCATTTTAGAATTAGCCTGACCTTGCCTAACCTAAGCTGGACTGCAGCAGACTACTGGGACCTAACCATGGTAAAGTACCAGGACCTGACCAAAAGTCACCAAATAGTATATACTGGGACTTAACCGGATCTGGCATCACTGCTACAAAACGGCAATATACTAGATAAATACCCTTGAATCCTTGCTTTCACACAAATTCATGATCATGAAAATTTGAAAATACCGGCCATATATACCTCCATGGGCCATAGACTAGTAAATATTGAATGAATTACCGTTATTGGGTACGGTTTTTCTACCTTCTTTACCCACTTATTTAGACCATTCTAAGACTATTTTCTTCTATGGCATTTTCTCCGCAAATGCCCAATTTCCAAGATAGGGCATATTCAAATGGGGCATTTTGAAATTAGCCTGACCTGACCTAACCTAACCTAGACCGCATCAGACTACCGGGACCTAACCTGGGCAGACTTCCGGTACCTAACCTGGGCAAACTACCAGAAAGAAATAACTGGTAAAGTACAGAAAATGACCAGGTCAAAGTACTGGGACCTAGCCGGATCTGGCAACACTGCTACAAAACGGTAATTCTTTCAATAAATACCCATAGACTCGAGTGGCATTACCACAGCTTTACTCATCGATTTGTATATTTTGTCTGAAATAAATTCTAATAATTAAATAATAATTAAGCATTATGATGCATAACCTAATTCTTTTAATGAGGTGCTATTGCTAATAAGCAACTGAAGATGCTTGCAATAATACTGCAAATAAAATTAAGAGAAACTAATTAGCAAGAAAATGGAGAATGTATTTTTTCTTTCAAAAGGAAAATTCCTAAATTCTTATATAATTTGAACAGTGAGACCTGGGGAAAAATAGCAAATCATTTTGCAGGCAGCAGCAGGCTGAATCCGCTGAAATTATATTTATTTGTGTGTAAGACTGTACGACAGTGTACCAAGAAGGAGTATGTACTGTACTATTGCGGACAATAATTTCTTTCTAGATAGGGGTAACTTTAGTAAATATTTGACTGCATTTCTCTAACAAAGAACTGTATTATTTTCTTATATATAAATTAAGAAGTAGCTTCTAATTTCCCGTAAACAGCCACGCACAAATTAAAGCAATAATATCATAAGAGTACATAAAAACAATATTCAAATAACTGTATGAGTTACCCCTATAAGAGGAAAGAAATTATTGTCGGACCTGTCCCCCCCAAAAAAGGCGCAAAGGCAAATCACCGCGATAGTGACAACGATACCCACAAAACAGCTGTTGGTCAGAGCTGTTCACAACTTCACAGAGCTGTTGCTGAGGGCAGAGTGACACCGGGGAGAAAGTTCCTTAGATCATATAAATTAGTTTGAAAGAGTGGTGGTGTTAAGTGTCCATAAAACAACAAGTCTAACGTTAAGCTATATAATGGCTGCTATATACCGATCACTTGTAAGAAAGGCAGATAAACTCGTCCCTCCTAAGTTCCAACCATTTTGGAATCATCCTGCAGGTAACACTCATTGCCAGTTTAATTGGACACGTTTTGACATTAAATTTTTACTGTTATTTTTCTGTTCTTTTTTATTGTTAACCTTTTACCCAGTTACTTACCAATATCCGGTATTTATTGAAAGAATTACCGTTTTGTAGCAGTGTTGCCAGATCCGGCTGGGTCCCAGTATTTTGCCCCAGTCATTTATTGTACTTTATCACGATTATTTCCCGGTAGTTTGCCCAGGTTAGGTCCCGGTAGTTTGCCCAGGTTAGGTCCCCGTAGTCTGATGCGGTCTAGGTTAGGTTAGGTAAGGTCAGGCTAATTTCAAAATACCCCATTTGAATATGGGGCACTTGCGGAGGAAATGCCATAGAAGAAAATAGTCTTAGAATGGTCTAAATTAGTGGGTTATGAAGGTAGAAAAACCGTATGCAATAACGGTAATTCTTTCAATATTTACCTAATATCCTTCACATTTTATTATTTCTCAAGAACCATTCCACCTGGACTTTTCCAACTTTTAATGTTTTTCATGTATTTTTGGGGTGTTATAAGTCATTTTTGACTAATTGATTATTTTTGTGGAAAGAACCTTTACCTAAGTGTGTTTTGGTCCTACTCTGTTGCAAAAGGGCTAGAGTACTGGGCATTATACGGGCGCTTGTCCATAATCAGAACCATCTAATTCTTTTCTGTCAAATACATTTCTTAGTACTTGTACGGTCGGCAAATAAAGTACTTGAACCCCTTATGGATAATTATAGTTAATTTTAATGTAAGGGTGAGTCCGATGCTTTATTTGCTGACTGTACATTGTTTCCTCATGGGTTATTTCCGTCGTAGATGCATAACTAGCTTTCGTGGTATTGTACGGGTACCGTATACGGCTACAGAAACTTTTTATAGTACCGGGTACAAATTGGTATTTAGCCTATAGTGAAGATAAAAAGCAACGATCATGCCTCAATGAATTATCAGGTGAACTTGCTTCCACAACACTTATCTTTTTTTTTTTTTTTTTTTTTTTTCAGTTAAAGAAATTACAGTATATCATAATCGTGTAACTTAGAGATTTTGGTACCAGTAGGCCTGTAGTTACCCATCTAATATTTTCACTTGTTCATTATTATGCCCTGAAAGATATTGTAGACTAGCCCCTGGCTAGTACAGTGGTAACGCGCCTGCCTCGCATCCGTGAGGTCGGCAGATCGAGCCTCGCCCAGGCCCGAGAGTTAAAAACTGTTTACTGGGGGGTTACTGCCATGGCTGGGCACCATGGTGGGGAGTTGGGCTTGCCTGGCTGACGTTCTGGAGAGTATCTCATCAGAGATAGATACCAGAACTAAAACCCTGCAACTTTAACTTTAATAATATATTCTACCCTACATGAACAGTATTATTTGGCATAAGCAGGTCAGGAGAAGGGCTTGCTTCACAAAGTTGGGATGAGTGTAGAGGAAAGGAGGGAGGGAGTGATGGGATGAGTGTAAAGGAAAGGAGTGAGGGAGGGGTGGGATGAGTGGAGAGGAAAGGAAGGAGTGAGGGAATGAGTGTAAAGGAGAGGAGGGAGGGAGGGGTGGGATGAGTGTAGAGGAGAGGAAGGAGGGAGGGAGGGAATGAGTATAAAGGTAAAGGTCCACCAATGAGTGGCAGTCAATGGGACAGAGTGAATTACACATTACTGTATGAAACACAACTATAGCACGCATCATAAGGATGATGAGTGGCCCAGAGACCTCTCCACCCACGTGAGACCCGAGTCAGCTTCGGCTATGGCTGCATAAGCAGGAAGACCTCAGACGCTGACTCAAACCCCCCACCCCCTGCTCACAGGTGTGGTAACCTCTGGCATCAGTGAAAGATTTTTACCGTGTCCTGAGCAAGGACCGAATGCTGGACCACAGAATCTGCAGCCGCGGGCTCTGCCACTGTGCTAGCCAGAAGCTGTAGAGGAGAGGGAGGAGGGAGGGAGGGAATGAGTATAGAGGAAAGGAGGGAGGTATTGAGGGGATTACTGATTGACTGGGAGGAAGGGCCATATTTAAGAACGTTCGTGGTGCATATGATGGCATGGTCCAGGTACGATGGCTCTATACAATACTGTAGAAACGTCGTACCGATACCACACCATTGTCAACACCACGGATGTTCTTGCATACGACCCAGAGTAGAGTACTGTAGTGAAGCCTGATGGGTAAGTGCCTTATGACATCAGTATACCTGCCATGGCTCAGTTTCACCGGGCAAATTCAAGTACTATATAAATTATTGTCTAGGAATTGCTGGGTACAAGAAATCATGGTATTGGAGATAAAACTGCATTAGAAAAGTTTGTTTCAGTAATAGTTAAGAAGAGCTACAGTAAAGGAAGATACTTAGTAACCATTTTCCTTCTTATTTTGGTTGGTGGGTGTTTTTGCTTTAATGAGTTATTTCCCAGTGCACCAGTGCATTTTGACCATGTTTGATTTGCCCCTTATGTTTGCCCGGGTTAGGTAGGTCCTGGTAGTATACCTTAGTCCAGATTAGGTTACGTCAGGAAAAGTCTGACTAACATTATATTCATATAAATATTATCTATTATGTGTTATTTACCTGTTATAACCCTCAGTCCTGTCTCTTTGGGGGGGGGGGAATCAAACATGGTGAAAATGCACTGGCGCACCTATATTTCATCATATAAATGTAGGGAATTATGGATTATTTAATTAAAATGAGGGAAATATTGAGTTTCCCACTTCTGTGGCCCTTCTTAATTTATTTCTTCTGCAAAATCCTATGGTGGTAATGAGAATCGCAGAGCCAGAATGGACCTTAACTCTTACATAATACAATAATCAGGGTTCATTATGGAAGCTCCACACAATTTCCCTAGTCCTGAGGGATACTGTGATAAGGTAGGTCAGGAAAGTTTCTTCACTGTCAAAGGACACTAGGTTTTGGTAAAAAGTGAACGTTCACCTAATCCTGGTTAAGTTGGATCAAATTTGTTGATTAAGCTGTTGTGGTGACAGGAGTTAATAATATTGTGAATTAAAGTTTCATACTGTTATCGATTCAGATTATCTTGTTAGACTTGTGATCATGTTTCATGTCTCGAGTTTCACGTCTATATGAATTTGTTTCAATGATTTGTAATAAAGTTCAGTATTCGGATGTAGGTTTATACCTCTTGGATATGGTCGCCTAGTGAGTTAGTTAGCTACTGGCCGGCATGAGGTACACTACTCTTGTTTTACTGCATGAGTTTAACGTTACACAAAAAGCCACTCTTGCTGTCTTTGATTCCACCCACTCTATCCAGTATAAAGTGATCGTGACGACCACTCCACACTGTCCCATCCTGCTTTAAAACCAGACATTTGTAAGTACAGTACTGTACTAGTACTGTATATTTAATTACTGAAAGAAATACAACTGAAATGAAGTCTTTGAACAAATATTCAAAAGGAAAATTTCAGTTAGGCCTATGTCTTGTATGGTGATGTTATTTGCACCTGTCACCCTTCACTATTATAGATAAAATGAGTCGCTGTACAGTATGTAAATAAATAAATTGAGGCATCTGTACTCTAATCCTCTATCCAGCTACCGTACCTCTTTCACAGTAAGCTAATTAAGTCTCTTCCTGTGTTTACTGTACAATACATGTTTGTATTTGTTTAGCTTAATGTTTCTGCTAAATTTTATTTAGATTGATCTATTGAGAATGAAAATACAGTATACTTCCCCAAATGACTGGAAGGTCTTTACAACTTCATGGTGATGATAGTGTATTCCCACATCCCTCCCAGAAGTGTCCCATCATTGTTTTCTATGATAGCAGCCACATTACCTTTTTTATGGGGATGCTATACCTACATAAAGGAGCCACGCTCATCCCCTCCTCATCTTATAGGATGTTTGCAACATATATAGTCACATGTGAGATCACTACATATTTAACCTTAGGTACACATGAATGATAACGGTAAAATATTGTATGCCTTGTACTATGTTTTGTTAATGCAACATATTTTGTCTCTTTAACAGGTCCAAAAACTGTGTTCTTCTGGGCACCTTGTTTCAAGTGGGTAAGTGTCCTTACAATGTGGTTCCTTAATGTAATACCGGTACCATATTTTACAATGACTGAATAAAGTAAAGAGCAGATGTTGATTTTGAGGTCCTGTATTGTCATCATATATACTCAGGACAATTATGTGCTGTGTGACCTGTATACAGTTAGAGTAATTCAGGATATCAAGATCAGATTAATTAATTAAGGATCATAATCTTTAAAAGATGATAATATACAAGTATTGTATCAATGTAAGGTTTCATGAATAGAGAAACAGCTGTAGGATATATTGTACTTAATAGTATTTTTAGATTTCATTTCATAACCACAGGGCCTTGTGATTGCTGGACTTGGAGACCTGACACGTCCTGCTGAGAAGTTGTCTGCATCACAGTCTGGTGCCTTGGCAGCTACTGGCACCATCTGGTCTAGGTCAGGGTTTGCAAATACCGGTACTAATCGTACTTCTCCAGCTCCCTACATTCATGCAGTGTTATTGTTACCCTGTGATAGAACTCCTGAAAAATAATGGAATTCTCTTTTTAAAGTAAAATTCAACCTTGTCAGTAAAGCAGAAAAATAATGCAGCTATGGGGTTACCATAAGTTGCTTTTTCCCTTGATTATTAATGTGTAATGCTTTCACTGCAGGCAGATTATCTTAATAGAAATATAGAGTAATAAGTAGCATCTTACTGTAGGATAATGTTACCAGGCAAATATGAATTTAATAAGGTTTTTGTCTCAATCTAATTTGTTTTATACTTCTCTCCTTCCTCAGGTATTCTCTAGTGATCTACCCAAGGAACTGGAACCTCTTCGCTGTAAATGTATTTGTGGCATGTACGGGAATCTACCAGCTGTTACGGATATATAAGTACGAGAAACTTATTTAGTTAGTGGATACAGAGTAGTCTCAATCCAGACTTTGTCTCCAGATGCCTATGTCAAATTTTCAGGTCATCTCACATGACATTGGCTCATATTTTGTCACAATATCTAGGCAAGTAGAGCTAGATCAGAGCTGTATCATCAAAGCCTAGAGGGAAACTGACTTGAAACAACAAAATTGACTAAACATAAAGTAGGTACCATACACTTTATTTTACATGTGAGGAATTAGGGATGAAATTTGCCACTGTTGCTTTTTATTCTGTACTTTTCTTATTCCCAAGCGGTGAGCAACTCTCCAGTATGTAGGTAGCATTACGACTTCTTCACATAGATGACCATCATGGCATGGTATCTTGCCACTGTGTTATGACAGTAGCTGAAACCCCATACTATCTGTACTTGCATGGTTATGCTTCCAGAGCAAATAACCTGGATCATGCTAACAGTTGATATTTTGCTGCTTTTGCCCTCAGTTTTTATGTAATGGTTCCATAAACGAATAGAATATACCATTGGATTTGCGTATGGCATAAAAGAAGGCATAATGTAATGAAAGCATATTTATTACAGGCCACTGAGGGAATTGAGCTCTATGTCCAGGACACTTGGTGAACTTCATGTAGCTGTTTTTTGGCATAGTTCAGGGTTTTGTTCCCTGTGTATATCACATAATGATGCTTTGCCATCCTTTGACCTACCAATCATCTTCATTTCATTTGAATTTACTAACGAATACGGAGTAGGCTACTCTCCTATCTTATTTTATTTTGTAAAGAAAGATGCCGATGTGGATGGCAAGATGATGATCACACTCAAACTTCCATTTAATTGCCATCAGTACTGACACCAAGATTCCCATACTGGTAGTAAGATACCAAATGTTGTCAAACTACTTATGTGACACGGCATTTAGGAAACAGAAGAATGTCAGATTTTGTTCTGCATTGAGGATCAGTGCACATTTGGTTTAACCAATACACTTAGAAGGACAGCCCTACAATGGGATCATCTTACCAGACTTCCTTTCCTCCCTTCCCTTTCAGTTGTGTATATTCAGGCATAATTAAGAGAGGTAAAATGCAGGCAGCTCCAAGGGGATGGGGAAGTGTAAAGTCAGTAAATAGGGTACAGGCCAGGGGTGGGAAAAGAATGCATGGGAAATGTAAGCTTCTCACTCATGTACAAACTGATAATGATGCAGAGAATGTGGATGATACTGTGATTTCATACATACTGTACTTGGCCTTGTGTGGCTTACGTATGGGTTATCACAGTGACTACATTACTAAAATCAATTGAAATTTATAGTACCGTAAAACACCCTAACTTCAGACATTTTTTACATGTTTTAGTGAATAACTGTTAATAATGGTGCAATTTTATTCCTGTTGGTGTCATGTGGTAGCCAGGTTGAGTACCTACTAAATCCATATAATAAAAAAAATTAAGCACGCTAAATTCGTGCCCTTTTTTTTTTTTTTTTTTTTTTTTTCCTAGTGTCCGAAGTTAGGCAGAAATGTCCTAACTTCGGACAGCTCTTCCCAACTTCGGACAGGGTTGTATTTTCCCTTTAAACATGAGAATGGTTAACAGCATTGATCTCTGGACACGCTGGCTGAACTTCGGACACCTGAGAAGTTTTTAAAAAATGTAAAAAAAAAATTTTGCCGCATTCATGGAAAGTTATGCAAATATAAAGAGATATATCCAAAAATAGCTTCTCTTTTAAGCACATGAATTAAGACCACAATAAGTTGCATCATATCACATTGTAGTGAGGTTTTCTTGGCATAGATCTGACTAAGAGCTATTCAAAAACTTTTCTAGCCGAAAAAAACAAAACAAAAAAACGCATTGCGTATAGTCAAAACCGGAAGAGGAAGTGACCTCTTCTTCCAAAAAAAAACTTCGCCTAAATATCAAGTTGCTGCCTCACTGACTCAACAAATTTATACTGAAATAACATAATAGGACCTACATAAGGTACATAATACATAATAACATAATTCCAGGTACTAATGACACACTCACCCACTTCTTGTATTCTTTGACTTGATTACCTGTATAAAATACTATAACTAAATAACTAATACTGTATAACTTTTTTCTTCAAAATAAGACTCATTACTGGTTAAGGCACCATACTGGAGCACCGTACAGGCAATAATTTTGGTACTGGTAGTACTGACAATCTTACAGAACTATATCACATATTATTTGGGTACCGGTATCATTACTTTGGCCATAGGTTTACATCTACATCAAAAATCATCCTTTGCCTTCGGTCAAGTACCGGTACCGTATTAATTTGTCTGTCCGAAGTTGGGACTTTTTTCTGTAAAAAATAGAAATATTCATTAAAAAAATCATAACACGGTTATGCATGCATATATTTTAATTTGTTTACTGCCCAGTACTTACAGAGAGTCCACGTATAATCATACCATTCACGTTCTTACAATTGAAACTCTTTGTTCTGTGTGAACAAAGTTTTGCAGGGTTAAAAAATGCAGACTATTTTTTCATTGCATTTGTCGAATATTTTCACCCACACATATTCAAGCTATTGTAATAGAATTTATACGTAATAGTCTTTGAACATTCCCCTAACTAACACCATCATTATTTTTTGCAAATATAGCACTCTCTTCCAGTACAGTTGAATTATTACATTTTTTCGCGAAATGTCTGAAGTTATGGCTCAGTTCGAAGTTAGGGAGTTGTACGATATGTATTCTATATTGTAGTATGCAATTCAGTAATGAGAAATGGTAACCATTGATGGTCTGTAGGCCCAAATTTCCCATATGGGCTGTTTCCCAATTGTAATTTTGTCATTAATTTTATTTTTAAGTTTTGAACCACTCGGTCGCCACTCTTGAGTTCTATTTAATGGGGGAATAGGATAGTTATCTTGTAAATGTGGTTGGTACAGTATGAGTTGACCAGGATTAAATTTATTTTTTCTACTTTTCCACCTGCAGCTATAGGCGGAGTCAGAGCACGGCACTGGAGGGCAGCAAGTAAGATTGCTGTTGTCAGATATTGCTGATGTACTGGAATGAGGATGTTTCTGCATACGAAATTATACCACTGCCTACAGTACTAAGAGCAAGCGGTGGGTGGCAGGTATTGTTGCAATGTTCCTGGACTCAAGTAGTAGATAGAACTAACTGGAAACATGAAGGGGAAAATATAATGATGTTAGGACACTTGTAGCAATAGGACTAACAGAAATTACTACTCTAAAGGGGCAGGTACTGTTCATTATATAGATGTTATTGGATAGATATTGTAGAATTTTTTAGATTGTATTAATGACAAAATAGTTACAGAATATATTACTGAGACCTACTGTCTGTCAAAAAAGTACAGTATTTCTGTATATCAATTGTACAAAAAATACAATGTTATATTTTTTATTAGAATTGTATAGTATGTAGGAGGCTTAATATACTTCTTGTCACTAAATAAAGCTGTTACATTGAAGGTTATTTTCCTTACTTAGTTATTAATTACTTTATATAGGTATAACTGTGAATCCAACAAGAAAGTACTGTAGTGTCCATTTGCTATCCTTAGAACATTCTACTACATGCTCAGCATTGAAATTTACTACTATATTTGACTGATCCCTTTAGGTGTTGTCACAGCAGATTATCTGTGTATGCTGTCCCCTGTCCCCTGTCCCCTTACCACTTTCACAAATTACATCTTTGGCCTCCTTCTTCTAGTTTTAGAATTATTGATGGCAACTCCATCTTCGGCAGCCTCTTCCCATTATAACCCTCATCTTATGTAGTTACTGTTGTCCAATTGTAGTCTATGTAACAGGCCTCATGCAAAGTATATACAAAAGTAATAACAGAATTACAGTACTGTATATTGTAGTAATAGCATTCTGGTGCACAAATTTGTACATTTTGTTTTTGTTTTTTTATTAATATTTATTTAAAAAGGTTAAAGCTGTTAGTATCAGTATGTGGCAGTACAGTAATCCTAATATTTGCTAGACACAAGTCTTACAAACTAACAGATGAACATAGAATAAAGGATGAGATATCTTTCAATGAGAATCCCATCCGGGACTGAACCCTGATCCTCAGATTATTAGACAAGGATAGTAACAGCTGTACAACAGCAACACTAGAGAGAGAGAGAATTAACTTGGCTGTCAACTGATTAGTATTGGTAGCCCTAGACTGGCAGCTACCAACACACTGGATGTTTAACCCTCCTCCTTGGTGGGTGGAAATGGGTAACGTTAATTATCATTCTTTCCAAGGCGTTTTAGTGTAGCCTACAGTATTCATATATGTGTTCATATGGAAATGCATCAGTCATGAAATGAAACAAAGGATAGGTATGCAATTATTTTACCCTCTTTTTTTTAAAATAGTGTGCCGACAGTAGTACAGGTATATAATGGATAACAACTGTTTTAATTAGACGTATCAAGTTTGTCAAAAATTTGGCAAATATTTCAGTGATCTCACCTTTTTGAATGAAATAATGTAAGTGGTCTGTAGGTGTGGTAGCTGTGCAGCCTGTGATTGTCCTTGGGGCTCTATTTTGTATGGTCTGTAGGGTGTTAAGATGAGTCTCGGTGAAGTTTAAGGCCCAGGCGGGGCTTGCATAATCCATCACTGATCGGATGTATTGTGTGTACATTGTGGTTGTGGTTTCCTTGTTGTGTCCAAATGTTGTGCTGGCAAGTGATCTGAGGGCCTTAAGTATTTCCATGCATTTGTTTCTGATGGTTGTGATGTGTTGTTTGAATGTCATAGATGTGTTGTATGTTATGCCAAGTATTTTTGTGTGTGTGTGGTATAGGTAATAATAATAATCGGTTTATTAAATAATGGCAGCTGGTAAGCTGAAAATGTACATATTACACTAAAACAATAATGGTAAAAATGAGTAGGGTGACAGTTGACTTGGTGGGCGCTATTTTAAGTCTGTCTGTGGTGAACCAGGCATTGAATGTGTTGAGGTAGGGTTGGAGGATGTGAGTGGCTGTGTCAGCTTTCTGTGTGTACATGTGAGTGTTTTGTCGTCTGCATAGGAGGCTACATGTATTTGTGGTGTCTGGGGTGTTGGTAGGTCGTGCATGTATAAGTTGAAAAGGCTGGGTGACAGTACAGAGCCTTGGGGGACGTCGTTGGTGAAACTTTTTATGTTAGATGACTGACCAGCATGAGTAGGTAACATAACTGTCATGACTATGAATCATATGTTTTACTGTATAGTCAGGAAAAAAAAGGAGATCAGCCATTATTGTCTACTATAGTGAACCTCGGGGCTGTTCGGCCAGACAGCTTGAGGAACTTCAACAACAACTATAGTGAACCTTCTAACGAGTATACAAACCGTCGAGATTAGCTTGGAATTCGTTCTTTTGTTTCATTGACCACGGCATACATTTCACTGCAGAGTTCTTCCTTCATGTTTGCTGTACCACCTCTTTATCAACTTCTTCCAGTTCAAGGATGGTCTTATTTCTCCCTTTTCATTTCAAAGTTTGCCATTTCTACAAGACCCATCAATCATTCAGGTTTGTTTTAGGATGAAACCCAGGGGTAAAGGAGGAACCCATTGATACAGCCATACTTGTTAATAGATAATATTCGTCAAAATCACTCTATCGGCAGGAGATCAACTGACAAGATATCAAACTTCTGTGGCACCAGAAAATAATCAGCCCGAACAGGGACTTGAACCCTGGACCCTTAGGTTAAAAGCCTAATGCTCTACCGACTGAGCTATCCGGGCTCATAGCAAACCGTGGTCGTGCGACCATGTGCCTCATACTATGGCATGCAGTACACGCTCCTACAGATAGACAGGCTGAGCCACACTAAAGAGATGTTCTTCCAATCTTCTCTGTGTATGTGTGTCAAATTTAAATTAAGAAAGGAGAAAGGGTAGACGAGGTGATATCTAGCAACCTCTTCAGAATTAATACCTGTATTTCTTTTCCACTGTGTCATTCATAGCCGATGTTCTTTTACTTTCTCCGTCGTCCTATACAGAGTTTTCTAGGCCAAGCGCGGTCTTGTTTCATCCGCAGGTAGTTCCTCTGGGGAATATTTAAATGGGATCCACAGGGTAGTAGTAGAGCTTACCAGGGCAACAAATATATGGATGTCAATAAGAAAAAACTAACTCATCTTTGTATATTGACTCTGTACGAAAGAAGTAAGCAAATGTAAATATTTCTCTGTATAAATCACAGATATTTTCTTACAATTGCAGACTTCATTGTCCACATCGAAGGGATAGATGTGGGAGTGAACATTACTAACCAGGGGTACCGTGTTAGTGCTGTAATTATATAGTAGTGTTGTTGCCTCCCATTCCAGTGACTCCGGTTCAATTCTTGTGGGATGTGTTGTGTCGTCTTGTAACCTTAGTGGGGCACCAACAGCACGTTATAGTACTTCGTCGGTAGAATTTTCCCTGGCTGAGATAAGGAGTATCATATTTTCAATATACATATTGCATATTTTGGATAAATTCGCAATATTATGACCGCTAGAGGGACGCAAATACATTGGTTAGACTTATAGGATGTGGTAGAAGTTAGACTTAGATTGGTTAAATTTAAAAAGAATGTGGTAGAAGTATTTACAAGAGGAGGACGGATGAAGCTATATGGAAAATCCTCTCTCTGATTCCCGAGTTACCCTACAGCTCCATACGATATAATCCCGTCTCCAAACACACTTCTACGTACTATAGATAGCTGACTACTTCATGCCAGCCGATTCGTGGTTTCTGTGTACTCATGGTTCGTCGGTAAGAACTTCGAGATTCAGATAGGCAAAAAGTCAAAAGATAACTACAGTACCCTAGCTTCCTCAGCCATAGATAGATCTATGTGCAAGTTCGAATCCTAGCCATAACAGGGCTGTAATTTTGTATAGTCGTTTCGGCTTAGCACAATCGGTAAGTCATTATAAAGCAACGAGTTAACCTCATATGAAAAGCAAGTCCATAATATACAACTATATATGTTGTTTCTGTGTGGTAGCGTACTTCATTCACGAAGTCGAATGTCTGACTTTGTCTAACTGTTTCTAACACGACATTCCAACTTTAGACGGACAGTTTTATTCAAATATATTATCTGGCACTGGTAACTGCAAAGTAGAAAAACATAATTTTGGGGTGCCTGTTTCTCAGAGTATTTAGTATAGGCAATTAATGGTAATATAACAGCCTCACAATGAAGTATGGGGTGTCTCGCATATAAGATTTTTTTTAGTTTGAAAGACCTTTACGATCGACATAAATTGAGGTATACAGCTGCTGGCTCACACGGGTTTAACGTTTACAGTGATTTAGCTTTAGGGATCAAAATAAAGTACAAAACCAGTATATAATATATACTAGTTTTGTATATAAAGTACAAAACCAGTATAATAATTAGTCGTTATCTGATTCACAGTAAAAGGCTTAATTAGGATTTGGGGGAGCCATGAACCCCTTTAGACGGACTGTAGTTAGAAGTAGGGTAGAGACTAGAGAAGGTTTAAGTTACTAAATTTTTTTATTTACTTAAGTACAAGCCCCAATACTCAGAGGAACGATGCCGCCATAGGTCATGAAGTTTTAGGGTACACTCGTGATTTCTGACCAGAGTGTGAGAAGCAGAAAGCTTTGAATCGCCGGCTATAGCTCATTAAATTTACCCACCCAGTACACCTATAGGGGCTGAGATCGAATGCTGGGAAACTTTGGTGCCTGCCGTTCAATGTCTCTGGTCATAAATTACATATCAAGAGTGTATATACATCAATTTAGCATTAGAATAAAAAAAAAAAAAAAAACAACTAACAAATGTATCTTCTACTGTATATAAGTTCTACGTCATAGAAAACAAAAGATGATATGGGGAGACTAGTGAAATATTAAAATTCACTCATTTCCTAATAGCCTATGTTTATTTCGTGTTGTATTTTATTCACTACCCCTCTCTTGCTTGAGGGAATACATAAAAATGCTTTTCTATTTATCGCACTCTATCTCGGATATATATATATATATATATATATATATATATATATATATATATATATATATATATATATATATATATATATATATATATATCCGAGAAAGAGTGCGATAAATAGAAAAGCATTTTTATGTATTCCCTCAAGCAAGAGAGGGGTAGTGAATAAAATACAACAAAATATATATAACCCAGGAAATTACCAATAATATATATATATATATATATATATATAAAACCCAGGAAATTACTAACAATTTTGTCTTATGCAATAGCACAATATAGACATACAAAGTGGAAGTATCAAAGCCTGCTGGTTTTTAGCAGCGAAGCTGGCTAACAAACACAATTGACAGCTTCATGAGTAGACCGCAGGGGAGGTGGCCAAGTGGTTAGTGTTCTGGACTCGTAACCTAGAGGTCGGGAGATCGATCCTCTCAGGTGAGGGCCTGAGAATATTTACTCTTCCGATTTGAGTTTCAGGCACTAACTATAAGGCCACCGAACGTCGTAAAACACCCTCGCTGGTACGTACCATAACAGTTGCAGTATTTGGGAATAACCCTCAATTCCCTCCCTCTGTGGCTGGGTACCAGTTCGGAGGTCGTGACGTGTGTGTGTGAGCAGCAGTTGACCTGGGCCACGGTAACGGGCTTGATTAAGCCTATGTCCAGTGTCGGAACATGTAAAAAAAAAAAAAAAGACTGTAGGTAGTCGAGGATGTACAGCCAGCAGCGAAAGTCCTGTCGCCACATGAGCCAAGGCATGAAGTACAGTATGGAAATATAAGCTTCAAATGCTCAAAAACTGAAGAATCAGATATTGTAAAGTTGCATGGTGCATGTGTTTGTTCGATGATTATTCTTTATGTTACTCTTCAATAACCACCGAGTGAGTAGACAAACGATTTTTGCCGCCGTGTACAAACCACTGTAACAAGAAAGTAATGGAGTTGGGCAGATAATTTTATATCATTTTATGTATTAAACTGTCAATGGATGGAAAGTGGCAGCCCAGCATGTGGAAGTGACAAAGAATTGATGAAGCGACGAGATCAGAAAATTCATAAAAATAGGCTGGAGCAGATGACGGCTGACAAAAGAAAAGTGAAGTGTTGGCAAAGGCCATTTTGGCTCCGTTCTACATTGCAATAACAACGGCTGATGGTGATAATTAGACCAGTACTGGTTCCCAGTGAAGTTAATCTAAATGAGACATATGAACATATAGATTAGGCATTCAGTATATTATAATCACTTTGTTTCCAGACAGCGAGGCTTAACGATGAAGGCAAATCTGTACTGCACCACCATCATGTCTGTGAGAGTTCACTTTTTGCACTGGTCAAACTTGTCAGTCAATTCCTATAAAGAAAAAACATAGTGTAATGAGAGTATTGTATATATACCACAATGTTACAACCTAGGAACATTATAAACCCAAGGGAAACATAACTTAGTGATATTTAATGGGAAAATATCTTGCGTGACTCCAAAGTCGTGAGAGATAGTGATGCGGAAGTTGAGCACATGGGTGGGTGGGACTGGGACTCTGTGATGTTGGTGGACTAGCGAAGGAGTCAGTGACGTCTTGGGGTGTGAGTGTGGGTGGGTCGGACGTGGGAGGGATGTGTACTGTACTGTATGTGGTTACCTATGGATAGCTTTGTACAGTTTGAATTGTATATAGTCCTTAGATTCTGTGGCTCTGATTTTGATACAAGTTAATTACTGTATACCTATTTGTATACTTTTCTTGTGAGATTTTTACCGCCACATTACAGGTGATACCGATTTGGAAGGCATAGCATACCTTGCAAGTTAGACACAACATTTATTTCCATGATACGTCTTAACTGAACGTAAGTACTTTCCCTGTATTCATCATCATCATTCATTGTAGCATTTTCCACCTCGCCTTTAACATAAACTTCAACCAATCCTAGTGATCATCCAAATCTGTTTGGTAAGTTACACCCGTCGTGTCTCAGTGGTGAGAGCTTCAACACTGGGTTATAAACCCCTAAATCCAGGGTCGTGAAGGTTCGAATCCTGGTCACAATGGAGGTCTCTTGTAAGTCCGGTGCTTTATACAGTAGTCATTGCGGCCTAACATAGTAAAGAATTAACTATAGGTGTTTTTTTCCCTCTTGTTATAATACTTCATTAGGATATTAGACCTTATGTAGTATATGTACCCTGTATTACGTCTACGGTATGATGACGTTTCAAAAAGTGTGAGAGAGAGAGATTTTCATAGAAGCTTTCTTTCCATATACTTTTAATTAATTCTCTTTTCATTCTCTACAGGCATTTTGTTTTGTGTGTGAGTGCGAGTGTAGAAACACAAGCGTCTGGATGCTGATTGTAACAGAACCCGACCAACGTCCACCAAAGAATTAGACTTAGTATACCTGACATCGCATTAAATCAAGGCAAGTGGTGCTCGCTCCCTCTCATTCCTCCTCATTTCCATTTGCTTTTTCCAGAACTTGTTATCCATCCTCTTTATCTTTATTGGAAACATTAGGACCTTATTTGTGGTGCTACTTCTCGTATTTTCATTCTTGTATTGATGACGTCTTTTTACTCATTCAACATAGCTATGATAACTAATAATGTGTGTAACTGGCTGTATGTAAGTTAGGCTACAGACACACTTTAGTATTTATTCGACTAAGTCGGATGCTATGCATGGAATTACTTGGTAGCAGACATGTATTTCTATCTGACTGACTCCATACTCACACACCACCTGACGCGGATGTGCACGTGTGTGGACTTTTGTGTTCGTTTTGTTTGAAGTCCATATGGACTACAGACTGACCGAAGTGGGAAGAGGTTATGATGACATAGATTTAGGGCAGGCTATGGTTGATGCTTGCATTAGGGTTCACCATGTCAGATAACCACAGTGACCAATGGTGATGATATGGTAAGATGCTAGGCCTCTAAAGGCGACGCCCCACATCCGTCCTGGGAAGGGGTGTGGATAACCGATTACGACGAATACTGATTGATCGTAATGAATACAGCTGATCCTTTAATATAAACCTCACTGACTCATTTTTTATCTCTTACGAAGGACTTGGCATAAAAGTTTTTTGTTTCATTTCAGTTTATAATGTAAAGCCAAATCTTAGTTACCAATAGAAAGAGCAACGCTACGAGTGTCTCGTATCTTAATGGCTCCACCTTAGAAATTTACCCATCTGAAACGCTGACAGGGGGTAGAAGAGGACTGGGGCGAGGTGCGTGGGCGGTCTGAGAGAGAGACGGGTAGGAGTTATTCTGTGTGTGTGTGTGTGTGTGTCTGTGTGTGACGAGGGCTGGGTTCATAACACAGTGAAGTATTCAACACCGAGTATTATCTTGTTTGTAGGGATGTTGATAATGATTATTCCCAACTTCACTTGCACCTCGTCACCATTAATACTATACATATTGCAGGGCCTACTCGGCTATACATCACTAAAAAAAATCCATACAGTCAAGTCACTATTGAAGAATACACGTGAGGTGTCGATCATCTCTCTCTCTCTCTCTCTCTCTCTCTGTTATGTCTAAGAATATAAGGTTGAGAGAGGGACGAAAAAAGAAAAGAAAAAAAAAAGCTAAGCCCGGGCAACCCACCCTCACGCTGCGCCGGGAACGTCTACTCACGACCCTTGGCTATTGTGTGCCGCCCTGAACACGCTCGGTGGGGGAGGGAAAGGAATGAATAAAAGGATGGAGTGGGGAAAGGAGATAAGGGATGTGAAATATGGAAGTGTGGTGAGGGCGGAGGTGAGGTGGGAGTTAGAGGAGGGGAGAGAGAAAGAGAAACACCCGCCGTAGACACAGTAACAGATGTGGGGATCGCATAACCTCCAGTCTTAGGGGCGATGCTCTCTTGTGGTCAAATTGGAGGGCTACTGCTTCCTCCAAAATATGTCAGGAAACAGACGACCCCAATGTTACTTTACTGGTGGATCTGTATCGTGGGATATTTTGGAGGTATCAGTAGCCCTCCAATTTATCAAGAGAGTACTGTACTGTACGCATAAACCTTCTCGGTATGTGCGTTACCTCTCTCCCCAAGATTCAGGCAGAATCGTGAGACTCAAACCCAGGTCCTTGTGAACATGCTTGTGAACACGTGATGAAAGCACTACCGAAGCCCCCTAATGAGGAGCCTTCTTCCTTACAATACTTTCCCTCACCTTCCTATACTAGATAGCTTAGTACAACCAAACAGCCTCGCAAGGACCACTAGTTCTGTTGCTGTTTGTAGGTCCTATGTATTTCTTAATTAATGGCGTCGAGCAATTGGGATGAGGACGGAGATGGAAAGGGAGAGTGAAACAGAACCAACTATAGGAAGGAGGTTGAGGAATGCTGAACGTGGAGGAGGTGTGGCTTGGGATTGGTATTTAGGGAGGGTGAGTTGGTTGGTTTGGTGTGAAAAGGTATAGCTTAGTTCACTTCGGACTGTGAGTTTCTGTCATGGTATCCCCGTTGAGAATAATGACATCTGGCAACAGACATGTCAGCACTCAGACGAAATTTTTTATTAATCTATGATTCACGTTCTGGACACTGACAATCGATCAGTATACTAAGACTAAAAAGATAGAAGTAGGCCCCGAACACACGAGCCTTAAACCTGTTTTGAAGCATGGTCGAAAATGCTACGGACATTTGCATCCGTGTTGGAAGTATTGCGTTAAGGTGTTTAAACCCGTATACATGTTTCGAGACATTCAGTCATCAATTGTGTCGACTTTGCCAGGAACACATTTCGGAATAATCAGTATAGATTAAAGTAAACTTAATGAGATGATGTAAACTAGTTCGCTGGTAGGGAATGGACACATTAATGAACATTGTTACTCAATGATTCATACTGCACTCACTCGATACGTTGGGGTCCCACTGACACTGATTAGGGCCTATAAGAACAGAAACAAGAAATGTGATGCTCGATAGGAAATAAGTGATTAGATGAATATAGACAGAGCAGAAGTTATTAAAAAGATACACACTTTCCTGTACTATAAGATTTAAATGAGCAATTCTCAATTAATTACTGTGTGTGTGTTAGGCTAGATCTTAGAGTACTGTACCTACTACTGAGCATAGTAGCAATGGCCATTAGGATAAAGTATTTGCTGTTGTACACGAAACATTAATAATTAATATATTATTTTGTAGTACATATAATATTGTGTATTAGAGAAGGTTAAGCCTGCCTCATGAAGCATTAATTAGCATCGGCCTCATTACCGGAGCTCCAGTGATATGAAAAGGCTAAGCTAATGTTATTGTTGCCCTCGGTGTTATGGCAACCACTGTGTTATGTGTGTCAGGGAGGAGATAAAGGAATATAATAATAGTAAATATAGCACTCTATATTATTATTATTATTATTATTATAACAATGTGTTGGTGGGCAAGTGTTTTTTTTTTTACTCGTTTTATTTTTATTTTTTGCAGCATGTGTTTGTGTCTGTTGAGCTTGTGTTTGTATCTGTTTAGCATGTGTTTGTACTTGGCGAGTATGTTTTTGTATGTGGAGAGCATGTAATCTGGTGAGCGTATATTCGTGTTTGGTGAGCGTGTGTTCATGTTTGGTGAGCGTGTGTTTATGTTTGGTGAGCGTGTGTTTATGTTTGGTGAGCGTGTATTTATGTTTGGTTTTAGAGTGAAGGACATGAAAATATCTATACTTTCGTTCTTGTCACGCGAGATTCCAACGTCTAAATCACAATCCCTGGTCAATTATCTAAATATTCTGTTCCCACTGAGGCGGCCGAATACGATAAGGACATATTTTGAATACAGCTGAGTAAAAGAAAGTGTTGAATCATTGACGCACAAAGTCGCCACGTGTGTATCAGCCAGGCAGGGCAGGGCAGGGCACGGCAGGGCACGGCGTAGTGAGTGTGAAGGGTGTTTACTTCCTGGATGCGCGCGGATTTTGGTATAATTCACACCTTCCTGTCACTTCCCTTCCCCGTTCCTCCCCCTCCAGTCCTTCTTTTTCGTTCCCCTCCCCTTCGCCTGTTTGTGCCTTTTCTTACCTTCCTTGTCTCACTGCGGGGCTACTGATTCTTCCAAACTAAGCAAGAAAACAGACTGCCACAATGTAAGAGAAGAGGGTGTCTTTTGTAGCAGTGCGTCGAGGGCAACGTGATATCCAATACGCACAGTGGCTCGGGAGACGCACATTTTACATCTGATTTTGTGATTTATTAACATCTTGACTGGCTTATTAGGATTGGTTTATATCTCCTCTCCCCCCCCCCCCATCCCTTTCAGTTCTGTCCCTTGGCTCCCCCTCTACCCTTCCTCACTGGTGTATGGGGCTAAATCTAAGAATACCTCCCCGGTATCCCTGCTTGTCGTAAAAGGTGACTAAATGGGGCTTTCATTTCTCCATCTGTCCTTATTTTTTTCATCTGTTACCTTTTGTGTTTACTTCCCCACGTCTCAATCGCCTTCTTTCTCGGGCGCCACATGACCTCGCTGTTGTGGCGCCTTATATTAATCAGGTAATCCATCCCTTGCTTTCCCTTCCCTTCCATTCCATCCCTACCTTTCTCATCTTCTAGCCTTCCTTCTTCCTATCCCTTCCTGTCACTTCCTCCCCTTCATATCCCTTCCTTCCTCTTCCTATCCCTTCCTTTCCCTTACTTTCCTTTCCCTTCCTTCCTCTTCCTATCCCTTACTATCCCTTCCTTCCTCTTCCTATCCCTCCTTATGCCGTTCCTTCCTACCCCTCAGATCTGTTCTTGCCTGATGGGCGGAAGTGTAGTTATGGTTTTGTCCTCCCTCCACCTGCTTCACCTCCCTCCACTTCCCTCCCCTCCTACCGGTTCTCCCTCCCTTCCCTTCTCCTACCAGTTCTCCCTCCCTTCCCTTCTCCTACCTTGCCCTCCTATCAGTTCTCCCTCCCCTCCCCTCCTATTTGTTTTTCCTCCCTCCCACCCCTCCCCTCCTACCTTTATTCACCTTCCGCTTCCCTCCCTTGTTATGTATGTGCTCGAACTACCTTCCTTCCTTCCCTCTCTCTCTCTCTCTCTCTCTCTCTCTCTCTCTCTCTCTATATATATATATATATATATATATATATATATATATATATATATATATATATATATATATATATATAGGTAATCTGAAGTATTAGAATCGTACCAGAAGTAGGTATCTCCCCCCTTCTTTTGGAAGCCGACAGCTACATAGTTTTCACGTTGTAAAGTTTTCGTTGGAGTTCCAGAAGTTAATTTAACCGTTTCGATGCTTGTAGAATATTCATATCCTGGAAAGGCATAGCCTCAGTAGCTCGATCACTGCAAAGCTTTAGAGTTCATGAATCATTAGTTATTTCGATAATCTTTCTCTTTTAATTCAGGTCACGTACTGTAGTCTTCGGATGAGGTTTTCGCAGTAGACATTTCGTCTACTGCGAAAACCTATTATGTAGTGAAAGTTCCAGAGCTTCAAATAAGATACTGTGCTTCGGTTATTGTATTTTACATTTCGTGATGCTACAAGTTGAACTGTGCTGGTAAAATACTTTGGATGAGTCACACCAATAACATACATACGTTATATACATTCTTACTGCATATATGTATGTTTGTAAAGTAATGGCCGTTTGTATCTGATAACACATTCGTAGATATGCAAGTCAGCTGGACCATAAGCTTCCGTGGCCTCCCGGGAAAGGAATATTTTGAAATGTAAATGTGCTGAGCTCAAACTATAATAGAAAAATCCCGATAGCGCAACGTATGACCCAATTTCCTCTCCCTCCCATAGTGGGTTTTACCCCCAGGTCCTCACGCTACATTGACCCCCTCTCTCGGAGCAAACTGGAATAACAATGTGAGACCGAGCGCCAGTTTTGTTTGTGTTTTAAGCCTCTCGACGCGGCCCCAGGGAAGCCCTAATGTTTACCAGGAATACACTCTCCCGCCAGCCATCTTGGAAGGGAAGGGGAAAAAAAGGGGTGGGGGGTTTCTTACTCTGCCTTTTCACTCCAAAACAAAATCCAGTGGGGCGTGTTGGGATACAAGACTTGTATTTAAATACCGTGGTTCATTTAGTATGGTCGTGCCACGGTCCAAAGAACTGTTCCCGTCTATACTTTATGAAAGAGTCAAAGCTATTATCCGTATACCTATTACTATATTTATTTCTCTGTTTGTATGCATTCCCTATCCAACTCAAAATACGGGTCATTGCGCTAAACTCAGTACGGTATGGTAAATCCCAACTGACGACAACAACCTATTAAGAAATTCACAATATCGTGAATGCAGAGCGGTAAAGAAAAACCCACTAACTTCAAAACAATATCCGGAGAGAGTCCAAGCCGAGTCGAAACGCAGCACATCTGTGGGATTTTCGTGATGATTAAACCACTAATCTGGACAATATAATGGCCTCCAATCTAACACACTCTGGAAATGTTCTGCTGTTTGCCACAATTGTCTCCTGGGAACCCACAGCTCTTGAGTAGAACACCACAGACCACATCCCTCCATCACTCCCCAACACCAACTCCATCAACATCATCATGAACGGGAGAATCTTTTGTGGGTGGATTGTGGGGCTACTGATTCCTCCTATATAGCTATGCCAGGAAGCAAACGACCTCAAAGTAAATAATAAGATAAATGTCATGTGGTAAATGTTCGTGAATATATTACTGATTTAAAGAAGTACCAGTAATACATACTTTTGGATGACTGATTGGAGAACTACTAAATCCTTCAAACAATACCAAGAAACAGGACAAGTGCAATACGCTCAATTAAAGTAGCCCATTTCTTGGATTAGTATAGAGAAATCGATTACCTGTTAATTTCCCACCCTGTTATCATATGTATGAGAATTGGAGGCTTCTGATTCCTACTAACCATGCCACAAATCAAGCTCCTTCCATATAGCCTACAGTAGGTGGTGTTTCGTGGCAATATTTGATGAACTCGGGTACCTCCAATTTTCTGACTACATCACAGGGTCCCTGAACTCCCCTGTATAAGCCATGTGTCTCCGCTCCTTCTACATTACCTTTCCATTGTTTTATTTTATATTTTAATCGTAAAAATCTGGTTAACTTTTTATCATGGGTAGTTCCTTCATTTCGTCTTCCTCCTTCACCTCCTCCTCATCCTTTTCCTCATCCTTTTCCTCCTCATCCTTCTCCTTTTTCCTCCTCCTCCTCCTCGTGCAGTCTCCCACGATTAGAGGTGTTTTTGGCCTGACCACTTCCTCCCCGGCTGTAGGGTTGATAGTCCCTGCTTGCCTAAAGGAGGTAAAACATAGTCAACAACATAGAGACAACCAATTCCTCCAACCAGTGACAGAAACCACACTAATGTTATTTTATCCTCCTCCTTCTCCTTCTTTGTTCTCTTCTTCTTTTTATTATTATTATTATTATTATTATTATTATTATTATTATTATTATTTAGGCCATGTATCCTTTTTTTTTCAAGACGAAAATGTTACATTTAGTTATATTTTCGGTAATTGTAATGAAATCTGAGACAAATTAAACTAAAACTTGAAAGATATTGGTGTAGGCTATTGGAGACAACCCTTTCCTCCAACCTGTGGCACTGCAGGACTTACACAAATTATACGGAGGTAATTTTTTGCTTCTTGTCACAGCTTGGAGGAAGAATCAGTTGCCTCCAGATGGCTGACAATAGAATTTTAGACCCGCCTAATGCTACTGATTTCCTGATATCTGTTTGTGGCTTCTCTGTTTGCAGGTACACTGTGTTTACTTTACTTGTCTTCCACCTGCCCCTAACTTCTCCACAAGTCTTCCACCTGTCCCCAACTCTTCTCCACGAGTCTTCCACTTGTCCCTAACTTCTCCACAAGTCTTCCACCTGTCCCTAACTCTTCTCCACAAGTCTTCCACCTGTCCCTAACTCTTCTCCACAAGTCTTCCACCTGTCCCTAACTCTTCTCCACAAGTCTTCCACCTATCTTCCACCTGTCCCTATTACTTTCCTCCACCTGTCTCTTAACTATATTTTCCTTCGCTCTCGTATAGTGGATAGCTTAGTAAAATCAAACAGCCTCGCGAGGACCATTCGTTCTGTTGCTGTTTGTAGATCCTTTGTAACTCTTCTCCACAAGTCTGTCATCTGTCCCTAACTTCTCTCCACCTGTTTTCCACCTGTCCCTAACTTCTCTCCACCTGTTTTCCACCTGTCCCTAACTTCTCTCCACCTGTTTTCTTCCTCTTGTTCCTTTAACTTCCTTCCACCTGTCTTCTCCCTTTACCGATATCTTCCCACCACCTGTTTGACTCTTGTCCCTATATATTTCCCCTTCCACCTGTCTTCTCCCTCATCCCTAACTTCCCTCCCCCATCTTTCCTCTTTCCTTATAGCTCCTTTCTACCTGTACAGTATACAAGCATTCAGCTGTCCATAAATCCATCCAGCCACGAGTGTAGTTGCAACCAATTGTCATTATATCTCTATATGGCCAAGATCGGAACAAAAATATCAGTTTAGCTTGAACAAGTATTGAAGCAAAATATACATCGATAATCCATGACTATTGCACTTCATCTGGTAAAATACTGCAGTAAAATGGTGGTTTGAAAGAGACACACACTCACTTTCCTCTCTGTCTCTTTCTCCGTCGTGCTACTCATGGGCCTTACAGGACTATAGCGCTATCTCCTTTCTTAGCCTTCAATTCCACACATCTTGATCAACATCCATAACAAGACACGCTCACGGGTGCAATTAGGCTACTGTGATGCTTTGTTTTTGTCGCATGGGAAAATAAATCGAAAAGAATAGGACTTTGGTGTATCAGTGTGGATAGCTCACTCAGGAAGGAAATGGAATTTACCGACTTTCTTTACTTGTTGTCCATTAGCGGATCCTATTGTTTAAACAAAACATTTGATTTCGGCCTCTGTGAACGTATGGCTACAGAACAGAATAGATGTATGAAAAGTGTCTCTACGGACCACAAGTGTTGTTTATACAACTCTAGGCTACATACCGCTCCATTCAGTAGCCCGGATAGCTCAGTCGGTAGAGCATTAGGCTTTTAACCTAAGGGTCCAGGGTTCAAGTCCCTGTTCGGGCTATTATTTTCGACACTGTTTTTCTTTATATTAAGCGTGAAAGTTTGTCTTGAAGTACCATCACCTATTGTCAACAATAAAAATTTTTGCCAACAGGGTAGTGCCGTATACTTTTAGTGCAGTGGCAAATCTGACTTTGCATCCACCAGGGGGTAACATGAGCTGTTGGAGGGGTGGGCAGTGTAACATAAGGCGAGGCCAAGGGGGTACAAAGGTGACATAGATCCAGGGGGCCAAGGGTGATAAAGTGCGAGGCCAAAGGTAAGGGTTGGAGGTGACATGAGGCCAAGTGGGGCTAAGGGTGACACGCGGCCAGAGGTGAATAAAACAGGAGGGAGGGAAGTACAGTAAGTGGAGCCACATTCCTTCTCAGACCACAATAGCAGGAAACACATGCGTCTTACACATCTGGTGACATACATACATACCTAAGTAGTACATACATACATACACACGTACTTAATGTACAGTCGTGATCAATAAAATTCATCCACATTTGGGTGACTCGTATAAATGTTTTACAGATTTCCTCTGTTCGTTAGCCTGGAAATTTTTCAATAAGTTGAGCAGCATCTTCTAATTTATTTCAATCAGTTACACACTATTCAAAACAATAACATCATAGGAGAATGTGAAAACATTAGACAGTACTATGTTTGAGTTATTCATATGTATATGATTATTATTGACCACGATTGTACATACATACATACACACATACGTACATAGATACACACATACATGCATACAAGTAGAGTCAGTAGACGTACATAAATGTCACGAATCAGAATCACATACTAGAATCTGTAGTGACGTCGTCTGTCACTCATTGTCAAGATAGGCTTGATTATCACTTTACCATCAAGAAGATAAGTCAGAGCATTACCACCGGGCTCTTATCACGTACACACGTAATGTTGAATAAACAACCTTATTCCTTCCCCAGAGTGAGTGAGTCATGGACCTCGAGTATTGTAGGAGCTGTTGTTGACCTTGAAATGTCTCCCAACTTGACAGAGTCTTTCCTCCAACTTTCCACTGCTGCACGTCTTAATAACCCATCTCACCCTCCCTCCCTCCCTCCTTCCTCCTCCCTTCTTGTTGTTGCATGGTCCCTTCACTTCCTCTCCTTTCAGGCTCTCTTCCTCCTTTTCTTATTCTTCCCTGAGAATGCAATATCATTCTTCTCTGTTTCTACTGTGCTCTCAGCTATAGGCGCTGTCACACTGGGCTCTATTTCCGTCTACAGTCTAAAGTTTTCGTGTACTTTTATGACCCCATAGCGTCGGCTTTCAATCACACACACAACGTGCTTTCGTTAATACTTTCCGTGGACCTTGGACGGTAAACATCCAGCATGGTGAACCTTATGTAAACTTTCGGACCTTTCTCACGAAGACATTTAGCAGGGAAACTGGTTTCTCCTTACTGTTTGTCTGTGCCTCCGCTCCGTGGTCGCCCCAAAATGTAAAAACCATCAAATGAGGATACAATGACATTCATTATAAAAGTTCCTCTTCTACTCTTTTCTTATAATGCCGTATAATGTTGCAAATGTCTAATTATGCGTTTATATACAATTACTTTGAAATTCTTTCATTTATTTTCTAGCTAATGACAAAAATCTCTCATTTGACCTCCCACCATTTCCGTGGACATGTAGACGATTTCCCATAATTTCCATCTACCATGTACCCTACAGTCTTTCCGTCGACAAAATACAGCAGTTTGTCGACAGAAATCGTGTGCTTTGTACACGAAAACTCGATGTCCACGGAAATACAGCCCAGTGTGATAGGCGTTTAAGTCGTTTCATTTACTCTTAGTATAAAAGGAGCCATTATTTGAACTCTCAAATTAAAACCGGATTGTAAATGTAAACCCTCATACATGCACTCCTCATAGTGAAGCTTCCACTCTGCCATATCATACACAACTCTCTTGTTTCACCCAATTCTAATCCACATTTTCTGACACACACATTCACCATATTATTATCCATACCCGTGAACAATTAAAGCTGCTCCATTTCTCAAAGTTCGCTCTCACCCACGTCATTCTAGTCAATTTTGTCACTAGGGCCTTTCCTCATGACGGCAATAACTCCACTTTTCTGTAAGTTTCCGAGCAAAACAGGTGCAATATTGACGTCAATTGCTCATTGTTCCCATTACCTTTACGCTGACTCATTACCCAAAAGTTTATGCTGGATTGGCAGGAGTCGCGTTGTCGTTTATCACCATTTTGTATTCATTGTTGCTGTTAACCTTTTGCCGTCAGTGCGTGTGTTCGTGTTCGTATGATCATGTGTGTGTGTGATACAAAAGTGCACGGATTCGCATGTTAGAAGTGAGTCGTGTTCTCCACCGAAACTCGATCCAGACGTTACCATCTGTTACCCGCTGCTCACCACGGGGAGGTTGAAGTATGATTTTGAAGCAAGATATTATTGGCCGTTTCGGGATAGACATTTACTAATCTCAGATAGAGTAAATTAAAAAGTGGACAGTTACTGTACATATTATTTTACTCTCGCTATTGAACGTAAATAGTGTAATTCACGCTGGACACACAGTTATCTATTACTCTTGCCATGAAACGGAAACCAAAAAATCTCATATATAGGCCTATCCACGTTTGCTTTTCTCCCCTGAATTACTTTTCTTGTTGGTACAGTCGGCAACAGAAATGGGTCCCGCTCAGTTCGAGTGTGAGGAGGCTGGTAACACTGTATGAGAGTTGAAAAGTATGGTGTGGGTAAATGGATCTTGATGTGAGCATGGATACTTTATTTGTCAACTCTCATAGCCTACAGTGTTAACAAATCATCAGGCTTCTCTCACTAGAGCTGAGTGGGACGAATTCATGTTGCCGACTATACATTGCTATGATATACACCCGTCCTTCAATACACTGTCCGCTCTGTATATATCAGAGTCGTGTATCAAACTTTTATTCCGTTTGTTGGTTTTCAATAACAGTAAAATCTATTGTACAATACCAAAACCACGTCAACTATATGAGGCGGAAATTGCGGACTGGGGGTGTCAGGATTCAGAAAGTGTTGTACTTTATGAATCCTGGACCGTGTGTCACGTAATAACTGACACGTTGAGGTCGCTGGGTGACCAGTTCAGGATCGATAGTTACCCTTCAAACCGCTGATATGACATTAGATACTTCAGCAACCACGCCGCTCTTTTAATGGTAGTGTTGTCACGCTTTCCGATCATGGTCTCCAGTGTGTGTGTGTGTGTGTGTGTGTGTGCGCTGACTGGTGGGATTTTTTTTTGTGAGTGTAGGCTACGTGGAAGTGTGTCTCTCCTTTCTTCCCAGTCGCCGTTCTAATCGCGTGTTTACTCGTCTTGCTCTTTACCGTTCATTTCCAGTGATTTACTACCATATGGTCCTTACTTCAGGGCTTCAGGTTCTTCTGTAGTTGTTCTTCCTCTTCCTATCTCCTCCTACTCTCTGTCGACACGTGTGTAGCCTTTATTAACGAATGCGTTTTATATAATAATAATATATATATATATTATTTCCGATTCCTGGTGGTTCATTACCCATCATTTATGTGTACGGTACCAGTCCGTATGTCTGAATCTTAGAGGAGAATATAGGCTAATCTTGTCTAGCTGACTTGGAGGGCTAGTGATTCCTACACACTATGCAAGGGAACATGCAGGCTACTCCAGACAATGAGTTTGGAATAATTCTTTAGTTTATGAAGAAATATGTACACTTAGCCTCAGAGAGAGTACCCAAAACTATACAGTAACAGTCTTAAGGATATTTGTAAACTTATGGTAATATCTACAAATGTGACAGGAATATTGGGAAAGCTCCGTCATTAATACTTTGCTTTGGTAAATGCAATGCAATCCAGGCATTTTGTACAAAAAAAACGTAAACAAATAGATACTTTAGTGCAACTTATAAACATTGGAATGTACCCGAAACGTGTATCTAAGGTCGTGTTATCTAGACGAGAAACGGTGCGTTTTTACCAATATTAAAAAGTTACTATAAAATTACATTGTTTTATCCTCATCATCATTTCCCTTCATTAAAACCCCTCCCCTCCTTATATTCCCATTGCTTATCCAACCTCTCATCACAATACAGATCCCGAGTCATACAATCACGCTAGAAAGTTATATAATATAATACTAAGATTTTCATTTAAATGCAGTATTTTTTTATCTTTATTGATAGTGTAATTTTTATTGTTCCACACAAGTTACAAAAATACAAGCAGTGACTCTATATCTATGACCAATTATATTAGAGAAAAAAGGTTGGGATTTGGTGATAAGATACGGAATGAAATTTTTTAATAAATTTCTCGTTCGTGCAAGGAATTTATTTTATAACTGTTACATTAATCATTCTATACTGTTTTGTATTTGTAATGGTCACATAGCCTGTGCTATATGAGTTCTGTGAAACATGATTTGACGTAAATATCAATTTTGTTTAGCAATGAATCCCACATTATTCTACAATTGGCCAAGGTGTCTGGTCCGGCAATTGGACTTTGCTTTTGTCTGTTTCCCCACATGGTTTTGTCAAAACATAACATTTCAGTGGACACACACACACATACGCACACACTAAAACATTCACAAACTCACTCTCCAACACATATTCACCAACACACACTAACATTCAGGTCACAGCCATAAAACTTGCAACGGGGCCAATATCACTGTGTCGACAACAACCATGACCACACGCATACATACATACATACATATAGTACTATGATACCCATACACACAATACAATAATATTTAAGGGGATATACCGTGTACTCTTCCGTAGTCAGTTTGGAGGACTACTCATTGTTTCAAACTGTCCTAAGACTATATATAAATTGAATTAAATAGGAAGAAATAAGACCACACTAGGCCTGGAAGACCCTACAGCACAAGGGAGAAGGAGATAGAGAGGAGGAAAAACAAACATGAAGGAAATAGAATGAAAAGAAAAACAGGTGAAGAAGTGAACCGGTAATAGCACTGATGCACTGTGAAATAAAACTAACCCCTACTGATATACTGATGTAGCTTGATATTCTACATAGTTTGGAAGATTCAATAGACACCCAATTTAATCACAAGAGAATAGCCGATATCCATAATTACATACAGTGGCGATATATGATACAGAATTATGCACATTTATGTCGAAAAATTCTGACACAACGAGCGTAACACTTAAAGACCAACGTGATGTAGTCAGAAAATTGGAGTTATACGAGTCCTCCAAATATTGCCAGGAAACACCACCTATATGGAAGAAGCTTGTTTCGTGGCATGGTCAGGAGGAATCAGAAGCCTCCAATTTTCAAACACGATCACAAAGTTCACGGAGCCATTTTATTGTTCCTTGTTCATCTTTGATACCATACCTCCTCCTGTATTTTTATATATATATTTTTTACGCACACATTCTGCAAGCTGAACTCGGCTCTACGGCGCGCGGACCCTGAAATTAATATTGTTTTATTGGCGAAAAATTTAGATTGCTGTTACATACACATACGGTAGGCAGGAATGGCCACGTTGTTTGTGTTTCTATTTGAATGTTTCGTAACTTTCAATATCAGTTTTTTGTGTGACTTCCCCCCTCGATAGTAAGTTCCGTTTCCTTTTTCCATGAATTTCACTTTAATTTTTCTTGACATTCAAATTATTTCGTCTCTACTGCATGTATAATTTCTTCTATTTTCGGATTTACTTTTTATTGCCTTCTTTTCAGAATTTTCTCAGTATTGATATAAAAACGTCTTTCTAGTAGAATTAATATTATCACATCCTCCTGTCTTTTTGTGAAATTCCCAGTTAATTACTCGAAATATTCATATGCAAATTTTTATTACTTTGAATAGAGTAGTAATTTACTGGAAAACAGGGTGTTCTCCATGAATATATAACAGGAAATAGACTAGTACTTCACTATAAGAGTAGGAGGTCTGTTTTGTCATATAGTTTGGAGGAATCAGTAGCCCGCACATTCGTCCATAACATGTGGCCCCGCTGAAGGTAGTTATATAACATTATGAATTTCCAACAAGGGTCAGGGAGGGTGTAGTCACTTTTACCACGAGACATGGGGTCAGCATATGTGAAACGCTATGCATGACAAACATTAGCCTACATGCACTTCAGTCAACCCTCAGAGTGCCAGGATGAAGGAAATTGAATGAAGGTAGTATGGTTCAGTCATTCGGTACAGTTGCCGTCAAAATTCTCGAGACATATAAGGATGACCTCAAGCAAATAAGGTACCCTTGTGTTCGTGTACTAAAATGAGAGTTCTGCTTTGTTAAGGGGAGAGTAGCCTACACTTTTGGTACATTTGAGTGCCTTGATTCCTCCAAAGTATGACAGGAAACACGATACGGAAATAAATGGCGGCCTACTATTGTTTGGAATAATGTGGAGGAATCAGTTGCTCCAGGTTTACCAACACTGCACTTCCCCCTTAAGTGAGAACCTGCTTAAAAACTGCCGCTAAACTAAGTCAGTGGCATCCAGTCCAACACACAACTAACGGAAAACTATCACATGCTTACTTATAGGTGTTATGTTTTGCGTTCGAAGTCGAGGGCAACTAACTACTCCGAACTATACCAGGAAACAGACCACACCAGAATTTAAGTAAAGCATGTGTTTTTTTATCATAATTTGGAGAAATGAGTAGCCCTCCAAAATGTCCAAGAGAGGTGTTAAGGCTCCCGTGATGTAGTCAGAAAATTGAAAGTTAGTTAGCCTATAGTCCTTTAAACATGGCCACTAAACACCATCTATATTGAAGGAGCTTGTTTCGTGGCATAGTCAGGATCAATCAGAAGCCACTAAAGTCAGATATACGATCACAGGGTCCTTAAATAACTCTTTGTGTATTCAAACTTTTGCCTGCAACTGTACCATATATTCACCTACTGTATATACAAGTGCCTTGCCTTCTACTTCCCCTCTCACTTTTTTTTTTTCCCATGTCTGCTTCCTCCTTTCCCTTTCATCTCGCTTCACTTCCACCTCATTTCTCTCTCCCTCCTCACATCTTTTCCACGTCACTTCTTTCTCCAACTTCTCTTTTTCTGCTTCGTTTCCCCTCCACCTCTTTCCCGACCTTCCCCTTCTTTTTGCATCCTCTTTTAACGTCAGCCATTTGTTCTGGGGAGAATATCTTGCTGGTGAATTGGGGCGCTACTAAGGTACTCC
Organism: Petrolisthes cinctipes; assembly: GCA_033782935.1. Taxonomy (NCBI): domain Eukaryota; kingdom Metazoa; phylum Arthropoda; class Malacostraca; order Decapoda; family Porcellanidae; genus Petrolisthes; species Petrolisthes cinctipes. The sequence continues at coordinate 127,979 of JAWQEG010005627.1, forward strand.
AAACTATTCCAGGAAACAGACGAATTCAAGGTTACTAATAGAAGATCTGTTTCGTGGCACAATTTGGATGAATCGTTAGCTTTCTAGTTTATCGTTAAGAGAGTATCCCCTTGAAATATTGACTTATATATAATTTTGATTTAGACAGAAAAGTTATCATTAATCTAGAACCGTTTATTTGGTTAACGTTGTTTTCATATCTTTCCCTTCCCCGTTTCCATCTTTTTCCTTTCACCAATCCCCATCTTCCATTTTCTGTATTATTCTTACCACTCCTTCCTACTCCCTCTCCCTCTTCCCCTTTTCCTCTTCCCCTTTTATCTTCCTACCAATGCCCCTCCTCTATCCTCCGAGCCACCCTTCCTTTCTCCTCTTCCCTCTCTTTACTTTTCTCAAATGCACCTCAACCTTTTATCCTCCAATGTCTTTCTGTCCTGGTCATTATCTCTCTATTGTCTTTCCTCCTTTCTTAAGCATGTTATTGTCCTTACCCCGTTTTCTCTGTTCTTTTTTCCTTATTTTGTCTGTCATACACATCTGTTTGTCCAACTTTCTTTCGTCCTGTTTTTCCTTTTCTACTTCAGCCCTCCTCCTTTTCTCTTCCTTCCTTCCTTCATCCTCTCCACTTTTCACCTTCCCGCCATCTTTTCTTTCCTTCCTTCCATTCCTTCTTCCATTCGGTCTCTTTTCACTTTCTATCCACATCCACTTTCCCTCCCCTTCCCCACACCTACTTCCCTTCTTCCATTATACCTCTTCTATTTCCCTCCTTCCCTTCCTCCATTTCTATTATTTCCCTCCTGTCCTTCCCCAACTTTTCCTTCTCCTCCTTCCCTCTTTCCTCCTTTCAAACTGCCTCTCCTTTGACCTTTCCGACCACCTTTCCGCTCCACATGCTTCTTTTCTTCCATTTCTTGTTCCATCTTTTCCTCCTCCTCTTTTAATCTTTCTTTCCCTCTCCTGACTTTTTCTTCCACACCCTTTCCTCCTCTTCCTCTCTTCTTTTCGTTTTTCTATTTTCCATCCTGCTTCTTTCCTCCAGACCTTCTTGCTTTTGCTCTATACCCTTTCCTCCTCTTCTCTCTCTTTTCTTTTAGTCTTTCTTTTTTCCTTACTGCTTCTTTCCTACAGAGTTTCTCCTCCTTCCTTTATTTTCTTTCCTTCCCTTTTCCTCCCTTTCCTTCTTTATTTTTCTTACCTTCTCTTAACATTTCTTTCCCCTCTCTTCACCTTCCCTCCTCTTCCAAAATCTCTCTACACCATTACAATTCACTTTCCCTCTTACTTCCCTTTCCTTTCCCCCATAGATATCTCCCTCCCCTATCAACTCTAACACACACACACAGTCACTCATTAATTCTCTCTCTCTCTCTCTCTCTCTCTCTCTCTCTCTCTCTCTCTCTCTCTCTCTCTCTCTCTCTCTCTCTCTCTCTCTCTCTCTCTCTCTCTCTCTCTCTCTCTCTCTCTCTCTCTCTCTCTCCTCGAAGTGGAAAATTAGAGACTGGCCTTTTTCTGGTGGGCCTGCGGGCTGCTGCTGGTTCAAGGGTGACTGCCCCGTCCTTCCTGGCACTGACACTGGTATTTTCACTGGCATTGGTATTCCCTCTGGTATATTCACTGGCACTAGGAACGGCACTGGTATGTTTACTGACACTGGTATGATATATCCTCTGGTATATTTACTGGGATTTTCACTGGCACTGATATATTCACTGGCACAAGTACCGGCACTGGTATGTTCACTGACACTTGTATGGTATTTTTTCTGGTATTTTCACTGGCACTAGCCCTGGTCATTGTACCTGTAGTATTGAAATAAAAATATGCATTAACTTGACCTGAAGAACACGTAGCAAAGCGTCGTCAATAAAGGCTCCTCCTCATGCGGTGATATTCCTTGATTATTATACCTGCAGTGCTTGTTGGTTATAATATTGGAACTGACCTTGATCGTTTATTGGATTAATACAGGACTACCTCAGATCCTTGTAGTGTCTCAGTCACTACCCTGGTACGAATACCTCCCCAGTATCCTGCTTGTTGTAGCTGACTACTAAAAGGGGCTTTAACTTCACCAAATGTCCCATTTTTCATCTGTTACCTTTTGTGCTTACTGTTCCATCTCTCAATCACCCTCTTTAGAACCTCAGGCACCACATGACCTCACCAAATATCAATCAATCAATCAATCACTATACTCTATTTCATCTCATCTGACCAACGGCCATTTGTAAAATGGCAACATTGTATTGCCAGCTCGTGATTGGCTGAACAAACATTGTCCTTTACCCTTGACTTGTTGATATAAACATTTAAATTAACCCTTCATTAACTACATTGTATGATCCTGGGATGTAAAGAAAATTCTCATTTGTTATTTCATATATGCAAATCATGCCCATCTGTTGCATTGACGATATAAACAGACACAAGAAAGAAAAAGTCAAATCCAAGTCAACTATTTTCAAACGTAAAAGAACACAATATTCCAGTCAATTTTGTTTCTCCCCGTTTTACTTAGATAAATAGATATCTGTCTTCATAGGAAATCTTAAAAGGTATTCTAATATTTATTGAATGAAAATGACATGAGTATTGTTATAATATAGCCAGAAATACGAGGTGAGCTAGAACAGCTGTGAGGCTATGGGCGGTAAATATTGTGTTGGTTTACGTTTGAAGATAGTTTACTGGGATTTGACTTTTTCTTTCTTGTGTCTGTTTATATCGTCAATGCAACAGATGGGCATGATTTACATATATGAAATAATGAGAATTTCTACTGCCATTTGCCTTTTATGTTCATCGCGAGCATTGGGAGTATGTGTGTGTGAAAAAGACCGTTGTGGTGCTTGTGGCTTCCATTGTGCCCAGGTTCCACTTCTGCTTTATATATGCTTTTATATACACACACACATATATATATATATATATATATATATATATATATATATATATATATATATATATATATATATATATATATATATATATATATATATATATATATATATATATATATATATATACAGTCCTTGCATCCGAACTACTAGACCTCTACTTAATTAAAGGCTGCATGACATATCGTAATGTTTTTATTTTTGTCTAGGTGTTGGACTAAATCTAGATAGTAACAGTGATAAGCAGTTCATGGTTTTATTTTAGCTATTTACAACGAAATTCTCTCAGGCATCATGCTGTAACCAACGTTTACCCCCACTCTCAATAGTTAAGCCGACCAATGAGCTTAGTTTATGACAGATAAACGTGAAGCTGATGAGATTAATTAACCAGGTAGTGTGCGTGTGTGTGTGTGTGTGCATGCGTGCGTATGTGTGTGTGTGTGTGCATGCGTGCGTATGTGTGTGTGTGTGTGTGTGTGTGTGCGTGTGTGTGTTGCAGCTGGCGTGTCTGATATACAGATAGCACTATGAAAGCCACGGCCGGATGGGTGGAGTGGAGTGCACCTGTTTTTGACTATGGAGGACTCAGTCATAAACCCCAGATAAATTAAACGAAAACATGTGCGCATCAGAATTCGATCAAAAAGTTATAATGAAAACTAACAACGAGAAGGGTAAAAGCTCCACTCGCCCTCCTGCCAAAAATATTTTTTACGGCCCCGCGTTCGCAACTACTCGATAACACTATATTTTCCACCAAGTTTTGATTGGCTTTGGCATTGAATGGGTTTTTAAAAGAGGTTGCAGGGGTTTCGGTGGCCAATTGTAGTTTTCTGATCTAAGTGGATGGGTTAGAGTGGCGAATAGGAACAATTGTATGAAAATTGGGAAGAAATGATGGAAGGTCTGCTTGGGAAGAATAGTGCAGATGTTATGGGTAGCTACAATACACTGCTGGTGATGTCACGACGAGACACGTAATGTCATACTCACAGAAGACATTTAATGACGATTTGAAAGTAAGAACAGTTTCGTTGGGAAGAAGTTAAGGTCGTTGGGAAGAAGTTAAGGGAGTAATACACTTTTGGTACATCAGAGCGTCTTGATTCCTCCAGAGTATGTCAGGAAACAGGAAAATATTAACAAAAATAATGGTGTCATATACTGTAGCTTGGAATAGTTACGAGGAATCAGTTGCTCCAGATTTACCAACACTATACAGTCTGTACTAACCCCGTAAATGGAGTTGGATTACATAGGAAGGGAGCGTCTTGCCAACACGAATACTGGAAATATACAGTTACAAAATATTATGGACTGATATATTTTGAAAGAGGGCAAAAAACGCAGCAGTAGACACTCAAACATAAGAGACATTGTTACAACAGGTTCCCCAGTCAGAGTCTTGACAACTCTTCCTATACTGGCTCCCTGTTCGATATATTGTAAGTTTTGTTAATGTGCAGTGTGTTGTGCAGTGTTTTGTGTAGTGTCCCCCATCTCCTTAAAAAAAGTCTATGGTGTTACATCGGCCCCTTCATGTTATTAGATAGAACACTTTTGGTACATTCAAACCTCTTGATTCCTCCAAAGTATGCCAGGAAGTAGGACCAGATTTACGAAACTAATGGTGGTCTATTGCTGGGAATAGTTTGGAGGGATCATTATCTCCAAAAATGCCAAAACTATACCCAGATGAAGGAGAAGGTACACTCGGCTACCATAGTCTCTAGCCCCCCTGGGTTGAAGCCCGAGATCTGGAGTAGGCGGTTTCTTGAAGACAGCCCACCCAAACCATCACGAGGCTACACACATCTCGAACCAATGGAGGCTTTGGGAATATTTCCTTAGGGTCAAATTGAGGGCTACTCATTCCTCCACACTATCTCCTGTTTTCTGACAAATTTCAGAGGAATCAGTGTCTCCCATTATGACGATAAGAGAGTTTCCCATTCAGAAATAGTTGCAGTACCATTCTCAGGCTCTATGATTCCCTTTACTGTGGTGACAAAACAGACTGATAACATATTTTTAGGCCCGTGTTTTCCAGGTAAACTATAATAGTGTGTGCGTGTGTGAGAGAGAGAGTGTGTGTGTAGGGACTGTGTCGCATTGAATGTGGGTTGTAACGACATCTGTGTGGTAACTGTGACGTCATCTGCGAGGACTGACGTCGTGTTGAAAACTGATGTCATCTGTGGGATTGCTATATCATGAGTGCATGGGGATTGTGACGTAATGAGTTGAGACTATGACGTCACCTGTGGGACTGAGGCCTATAATGTGTGTTTAGCTATGATATATAAGTTGACACGTATGGGGTTGTGACGTGAGTAGGTGGTGGTGTTGTGGAGCGGCATCGAGCAGCCACCACAATAACATGTGGCAACCTACACACACACACACACACACACACACACACACACACATACGTTTGTGTTTCATCGACTGGTACCCTCACAGGCCACCGAGCCAGGCATTGGAGATGAGAGGTTTGACAGTGGGGAGGGAGGGAGGAATACTAGGAAGGAGAGGGCCCAGAGGGGGTGAGGATAAGGACTGGAGGGGGACTCGGTAAGATAGGTTATAAAACACTAACCAGCTTACACCATCCATATACAGTATACTCCATCACTGTCTTTATATTCACACACTATACCTTCCCATTATAATCCCTTACCTTCTTTGTATACCCTAGTTAATTAATATTAAAAGGTATGGACTACAGGAGGGAAGGGGAGGTGGAAAGGGTGAGGAGGATTTAGGTTGGATGGTAGTGAACAAATAAGGATTGGGGAGGGGGAAAGTGATGAGATTAGGGGATCGTAGTGAGATCAGAACGGAGGAGGGGCGTATACAGTAGGATAGGAGGCAGGAAGGATAATGATAGAGCAAGGTGCCACGAACACAATCACTCATAAAGAAAATATAATCACCATGCATAAAAATTCACAAACACACTCGTCATATTCACCCACGATGCCTTCCCTACTAACACACTTATTTCCTTCTCTACCTTTGATAAAGAGAGAGAGAGAGAGAGAGAGAGAGATGAAATTCAAATATGGGAGTAAGTTCATTACTGGAAAAACGTGTGAAAGGGGGAGGAGGAATATAGAATAGACGGTGAAGGAATGCAGGAAAAGAAAGAGAGAAAGTTAAGAACATCACGTCTGGAGAGATAGGCTATACGGGGGAATGAAATGAAAGGAGAGGAGAAAAGGATACTAATGAATAGGAGAGAAAACGAAAGGGATTAGTAATGAATAGGGAAGAGATATAAGTGAGGAGGAGAGAAGGAGGTTTAACAGATGGCGGAGGAGGGAAGAGGGTAGGGAATGGTATCACACACACACACACAAAGAGTTAGTTGACCTACAGTGCTGTATAATATTCTTGTCCGGGTGTAAGTAATTTTCTGTTTTTACTCACGACCATAATGATAACATTATACAGTAATTGTGGTTGTAGAGACAAAGTCTATTGTACTTATTTCTATTTCCCAATGACAGAGATAAATAAAAAGGAATAAATGTATAGTAGAAATATGACGATGCGACTAAATGTAGTACTACCATAGTAGAAATATGAAGATGCGACTGTGATCAGATTTAACAGGGAAAGCTAAAGTTGGTACTGAAACAAGGGCGGAGAGAAGGAAAACAAAATACGCATGCATTATGCTTATTGGTATGTAAAATAGTTCCTGTATTCCCTATGATAACAGCATATATGAGGACAATAAAAGAAAAATAATATTTTAATACTGAGATGTAGAAACAGAAGCCCGGATAGCTCAGTCGGTAGAGCATTAGGCTTTTAACCTAAGGGTCCAGGGTTCGAGTCCCTGTTCGGGCGAGTGTTTTATTTTTATTTACGCAGCATTTGTTTGTTGTCCGGCTACTCATCTGATCCCTAAAGTGATGTCTATCTTATCTCGTCCTGGTAGCGAGGCGGGGCGGCGTACTGGGTGTGGGTGTGTGTAGCTTCTCATACCGGTAACACTAGCCTATAGTGACATAGTCGGTGTGGTTACGTCTACACTCACTTCAGGGTTATATAAGTCTGCTGGGATTCTTTGAGTGATGTGTTGGCGAAGGGAGGGGTTGTTTACTGAGGGAGATGGGGTCGTGTGAATGGGAAGGAAGTCGTGTGCAGGGGGACACAGTCGTGTGAATTTGAAAGGGGTCGTGCGGAGATGATCAAGGTCGTGTGAGGAGCAGGAAGGTAATTCGAGGGATGAAATTGTTCACATGTATTCAGTGTTTTGCTACCGATTGTGTTGTTTTCAGTTTGTCATCTCAGTTGTCCGAAAATGAAAGTGTTAATTTTTACATAATGTAAGAAGAATATCTTCCTCCCTGCTGTTCACTTACATAAACGATAATTCTGTACCAATATGTTTATACACCCGTTATCCAAAACAGCCCTTGGCAAACTTAGGTACGAAATCCTGATCGTTTTTTTATCGCCAGTTATGGAGAGTTAAGCGGGAAAATGGAATCTAATGATTCCTCCAAACTATACATATTATTTGCCATAGTGTAGAGAAATCAATGTCCTCCAGCATGACGACCTCATCACAGACCCCAGAGTTTTTGTTACTGTGATTGTGTCGTTGGTATTTTACTCTGGTGGCTCACATTGTTGCTGTGACGGCGTGGTATGCCGCTATGCTGGACTGATATGTTGACATTCTGGCCTGTTACCTTGTGTTGCTATCCTGGCCTGGTATATTGTTAAGCTATCCAGGTATGTTACTATTATACTGGTGTGATATGTTGCACTGACAACACAATATGCTCTTTGTGCTAGCTTGGTATGTTGCTATGATGTACTCCTATATTCATAAGACAGCTAGGTATGCTACTATGCTATAGCCTGATATATGTTGCTATGTTTGCCAGGTATGTGCTATGCTTGCCATGTATGTATGTTGCTACGACGGCGCTATGTGCTGCTATACTGGCCTGATAAATTCCTATGACGGTTCGGTATATATGCTGGTGTGGTATGTTGCTATGCTCTTCTATCAGAACCGAAAGCAGCATAGCATACACAGGAGCGGTTGACTGGCGCTCACCCCTCAATCTGTCAAAATCCCAGCCATCAAAATAAAATACGAGGGGAAAACGAAAGGAAATGCAAAATCGTTTTCACTAACATCCAAACCCAATATTTTTTTTAACGTTTGCCCACAGGAAAAAAAATGTGAAGGTGATCTGGTTTCCCCTTTTCTATATATAGTTGTTGATTTGTGTTTGTAATTTCTTTTTGTATTGTACGTGTTCTCTTCCCTTCCTCAACTCTTTTTCTTTTCTTTAACATTAATTATTCCTTCTTTGTCTGCTTCTGCCTTTCCGTGATTATGAAACTTGTTGACAAGATATTTTACTTTTCAAGGAAGAAGTAAATATTCGGGACGGATCATTGTCCTCCACTCATTTTATATATTTTTTTTTATTACCGTTATTTTATTATCCGGTTTTTGGGTAAATTGGAGGTCAACTAATTCCTCCAAACTAATATGGCAGGAAACAGGGGGTTTTAAAGACTCGAAAATACCCACAAGAAATGACCCTCCCTTAACCATTCAGTTTCAGGCGGGTATTCTTTCATTCCTTATGTCCTCACACTATTCATATAATCTTCCTCACGATCAACTTTTCATCCCTGCCATACATCCTTACATTAACTTTCTCCTCCATGTGTGTGTGTGTGTGTGTGTGTGTGTGTGTGTGTGTGTAAATACAGGCGAGTGTAAAAATCCGTGTTGAAGTGACTGACAGGCTTTGAGTGAAGATAAAGCTACGTAGGCAGCAGATAATTCCTAGTGCTAACAAACAAGATAAATAAACAGTTTCTCGCATCGAAGGCATCTATCTCTCTTTGGTAAATTGGAGGGCTACCTACTGATTCCTCCAAAATTTTGCCACGAAACAGACCCCCTATTTAATAACATTGAGGTGACCTGATTCCTGGCATTGTCTGTAGGAATCAGTTGCCCTCCAATTTATCAAAAAGAGTTGTTGTTGTTGTTGTTGTTGAAGTTCCTCAAGCTGTCTGACCGAGCAGTCCTGAATCAAAAAGAGTTTTCTCCCTTAATTAACTTCCTTTATTCTCCTTTGATGCAGCTATAGTCAAAAGTTTCTATACAATTGGGGGCGACTTAGATAAACAGATGACAGCTTCCTGCTAGTATGGAGCTGGATTGGATTCCTTTGACAAAATTAATCGGCAGTTTTTATTGGGTTTGCACGTAAGTTCCAACCAAAATAATACTGTCGGAAGAGTACACGAAAACCAGGCTTGAATATCTCCATCAGTCACCCTTTAGTGCATCGAAACCTGTAACCAGAATTATACTGTACCTTTTAGATTTGTCCTCAAGATAGATACCCCGTTTCCTACTCTTACACAGTCGTTACTTCTTCCCATCTCTCTTTACAAACTCATTATAACTAACGATTTTCTTTTGCTTCAGTAATTATCCCCACCTCTCACCATCAGCACTCATATTTCTCTATACATACCGTACTTCGCACTCTCCTCACTTCTCAACCTACTAACTTTTCACCTACACCCTCCACACTCTTCACTCTCATCCTCCACAATCTTCATCCCTTCCTCTCTCTCTCTCTCTCTCTCTCTCTCTCTCTCTCTCTCTCTCTCTCTCTCTCTCTCTCTCTCTCTCTCTCTCTCTCTCTCTCTCTCTCTCTCTCTCTCTCTCTCTCTCTCTCTCTCTCTCTCTCTCTCTCTCTCTCTCTCTCTCCACTATTCCCATACTCTCCTCTTGAAACGGAACCAAACTGTCAGCAACTTTCTCAAGAGCATGGAACGTGAGGGAGGTAGAGAACGGCTACCTGTCTATCTGTCCAACTCTGGTTGTTTGTTTATCTGTCTGTCTCTGTCATCATCACCAATACACATTTCCCTATTTTCAAGTGGTGAGTGAAAGTGACCTATTTGAATTAATCTTAAGGACCAATATTACAGGCACTAAGAGCTATAGATAGTTTGCATAATTTTTCGAGGCCGTTTTATTCGAAGGTGTCGCACATAACAATATTAAATCGCTGGTGTGAACATTGATTACTGAAGTACACTGACTCGCCAAACGCGATATTATGTACTTCTCAGAATTTTTGATCGACGTGTCAAACTTCTTAGACAATAGACTGCAAGACTTAACGATAGAGAACTGGCTCAAACACACACACAGAGAGAGAGAGAGAGAGAGAGAGAGAGAGAGAGAGAGAGAGAGAGAGGAGAGAGAGAGAGAGAGAGAGAGAGAGAGAGAGAGAGAGAGAGAGAGAGAGATAGTAGTGAAAATTCGGGTGAAAGGAGAAGGGCAATGTGTGTGTGTGTGTGTGTGTGTAAGGGGAGCGGTGGCCAGGGTGAAGGGAATGGAGTTTATGGAGTGTGAGAATGTGGTGTGTCATGGGGAGGGAGTGAGGGAATGGCCGTGGTATCAGCTTGGGGTCAGGCCTGGGAGGGGAGTTGGGAGTCGGGGAACTGTGGGAGTATAGAAGAGGAGAGAGAAATGAGTGGATATTTCTGAGAAGACGAGGGAAATATGAAAGGGGAGTGAATAGAGGCAGGGAAGAGAAAGAGGAGTAAGGACGAAAGGAGGAAATGAAAGAGAATCAGAAAAGGTAGGAAGGAAGAAGAAGCAGAGAACGAAGTAAGGAAGAAGAGGGAGGGAGAGCAACAAGCCTCTGTCGTGCACTGCTGGAACTCAATTACAACAACGCCTAAAGCATTATATTTCATCTAAATTTACTCCACACTCTCTGTTAGCCAATTCCACACCTGGTCTGACGCATGAGTAGACAGTTGTGGTGGAGATGAACATTGACTCAGATTGCATGCTACGTTAGAACTGGTGCATATATTTAGGTTTCGACCATTGTTCACTTACCATCGTCTGTTTTATCATATTTCTGGACACAGTATAGTTAGTTTTGTGTTGATACTCTTTGTTGGTATTAGAAAAGTCTGTGAGGGGTTCAGCAAAAGTGTAAATGAGCGAATAACGTACGACTTATGATAACCCTCAGGAAAATGTGTTAAAAATAAAAGCCCTGTGATATAATCAGAAAATTGGGGTGACTGAGTCTTACCAAACATTGCCACGAAACACTCACTACCTATATTGAAGGAGCTTGTTTTGGGATACAGTCAAAAGGAATCAATGGCCTCTATTTCTCTTACACTTTCACCAGGGCTTTAAAAGAGTCTGTCACATTTGTTCTTATTCCCTCGTTCACGGATCTCCCTATATTTTTTTTTCCATTCTCAGTACAAACTAGCATTTTAACAGATTCGGAAAAATGTACTAACTTTTAAAATATACTGTACGTTGAAAGACGTCTTAATTAAGGTGGCCTTCTGTTGCTGGCAAATCGAAGGCTGTTGGTGCCTCCAAACTATGCCAAGAAACATACCAGTGCCTCAGTAGGTATACGAGTAGATCTGTTTCGTTGTATAGCGTTGTTTGGAGGAATCAGTAGCGCTGTAATTCACCCACAACAGATGATCCCCTTATAAAAGTAATATTGTATACGATACGTTATCAATATAGATATGTACAGACAACTGGGTCCTCAAAACTAACCAAAACAACATATTACCTTAACTAGTTTTCATTTTGGACTGTTTTTTCCCACACTTTGGAGGAATCAGTTTCATACCAATTTAACCCAAAGCATTTAAAATCGTTTGTCTAGTCGTGTTTGGGAAGGTAATTATCCCACCAAGGGTTTTCGTACACTTTGTTGCCACTTGCTTTCATCTCTTGTCGGCACGTGAATAGAGAGCTTTGATGAACGTGTGGGAGTAAGATTTGGTCTGGTGGCTGTGTGTGTGTATGTGTGTGTTGCTCTGATTCATATGCATTTCCCTCCATTCGTGTTTTATCCTCCAAGCGTCGCTAATCTTACGCTTCCAGTGAAATTTGATTCCCAAGAAACCGGCGAGTGAAATAGATGTATTGCACTGTTTTCGAAATAAGAGACCAGACACATATACCGTCGTTTCGATTGAAATTTTAGTAAAAAACAAAATATTGATAGCCAAAGCGCTAGTTTGTTCCATTGCAACTTCTATTGTGAATGTAGAAGGAGCTTTGCCTGTAGACTGGTAAATTCAAACGATTTCTTCCTTTTACAACAATAACGAGTATGCCTTCTGAGCACACAGTGATATTGTGAGCACATATTGTGGTTATAACATGGTTACATCAAGTTTACCAGTACATATATAGGCCAGGCATTTGGCATCAATATGTCTACGCCTTTTCAGTCATCTACCTTATGTATAATTTCATTTCATAGCACATATCCTATCCTAGTTATAAACGACAGTGCACTCCGTTCAATCATCGTGGTAGTTCGATATTCTAATTACAATACTTACATCGCTTGCCTGCATATCCTTTTATGATGATATATAAGAAACCCTCTCCTCTCCCTCAGCTCAGATTTTTTTTCCTTGTAAACTCATAGTCAACGAAGCGAATGAAACATGCTCAAAAAGTCCCGAAGTTCTTTTGACTTGGAGTAAAAACTGGGCATAAGTTGTGTGCCTTGCTGTGACGTCACATTTAACTTTCGGCACCAAATCCGAGCTGTTGTTGATGTAGTAGTTCCCCAGACTGTCTGGCCGAGCAGTCCCGAATCCGAGCTGTTATCAGCACTAGTGAAAGGAATTTGAAAATTGTTCATCAATTTGTCACGAAACCACGGTATTACGTATTGCTCCGAGTCCTATAAAGCAGATCTAGCATTTAATTAATCAGTTCAAGATAGTAACAATGTAATAATGAATACATAATATTTATCTACGTCATTGGTTGCTGAACAGTAAGTGGTTGGTTGGTTATTGGGGCTTAACAACTATCGACTTCGTAATGGTTATTTAGGCGATGTAATTGTAAAATGATAGAGTGTGTACACGGCCCATGTGGGGAAGTATGCAAGTGTGTGATATCTGTGAGTGTTGTGTGAACAGTAAGTTATCAGCGATATCAGCAAAAACAAATTGTTACCACACACCTGTTGGCACAGGTGCGTAAACATTTGTTTCAGCGACTGTATTTTGGCAGCTCTCTTTCACTAGTGATTTCGGTGGCGAGTTTTGCGAACAGAGAAGATTGACAGAAAAGGTGAAGTGAAGGCAACTGAACATTGCAAGATTTCGGTATGATACACCCAGCCCATTATTTGTACAGGTTGAGTTTCGAAACAGATGCTTCATCTTCTGTCCTATCAAATGCCTACGATGAAAGAACGTAAAAGATGCTTCGGTCTAATCGCGTCCACTGGTACAGGTTGGAACAGCACACTGTATAATATTATACTGTAGGCTACTATTGTAGCCAGGAATTCATCGTCACCCTTTCTGGCCAACCCAAGGATGTGGCAGTGTCGCATTCATGGATGTACTAGTTGCCTATTAAATATTTAATGCTGATAACATCTCATAATAAAAAATGATCTTCTCAATGTTTATAATAATGCTTATGATAATGTAAAACTAGACTGTTATTCTGTCGAAATATAATATACGTCAATCAGAAACGGCATCTGTTGATTAAATACCAAAATACATTCGCTCCATGACTAACCAAGCCGCACCGCGGTGGGTGGTATATCTCATCATAACATTCCTGTGCCACCGGTTCACCTATGTGCAATGTCTCTCTTGCAATGTACCCAGCCACAGAGGGAGGGAAGTGATGATAATTCCCAAATACTGCAGCTGTTATGGTACCAACGAGGGTGTTTTACGACGTTCGGTGGCCTTATAGTTAGTGCCTGAAACTCAAATCGGAAGAGTAAATATTCTCAGGCCCTCACCTGAGAGGAATCGATCTCCCGACCGTTAGATTACGAGTCCAGTAAACTAACCACTACGTCAGCATATGTGTTATTGTCCTGTGTTAGTTTCTGTTTGTGGAGGCTGTATGTGTGTTCCTCTCTATAGGTAAATACATGTACGCCTGTATCTGTGTAGGCTTCTGTGTATAATATATGTCTTGTTGATCCTTGCCTGTGGTTATGAAAGAGAGGATATTAGTGAAGTTTTATGTGTGTGTGTGTGTGTGTGTGTGTGTGTGTGTGGCTGGTTTGATTGGCAGTAGCCTATGTAGCCTATATACACTCGAAGGCAGCTGAATGTAGTTGCGTGCATGCGTGATAGCAGTAGCACGTGTACTTGTGTGTGAAGGCATAAAGCTGAGTGTGGGGACTTGTTGGTTGTGTGTGAAAAAAAGAAGAAAAAGAAAACACGTTAACGGGTACCTGCCGACTCCCTAACCAAGGTAATAACGACACCACCGTCTTTACTATTCCTTCTCTCCCTCCATCACGCTCCGAGTTCTTTACCCCATCACCATGCACCTTACTGATCCATATCCCCTCACCTCTCACTCCTCACCTTTCTGAAAACCCACTGACTGTACCCCCTCACCATTCACCCACTAACCTTACTGATTCTTCTCCCTTCGTCTTTCACTCTTTTGTCTTTTACCCTCTCACGTCTCACTCACCTCTCTCTCCTCACCGTTCACCCACTAACCTTACTGATCCTTATCCTCTCGTCTCTCACCCCACTGGCTTTTACCCCCTCACTTCTCACCCACCTCACTCCTCACCTTTCACCCACCTCTTTCCTCACCTTTCACCCACCTCTTTCCTCACATTTCACTCCCCTCTTTCCTCACCTTTCACCCAACTCACTCCTCACCTTTCACCCACCTCACTCCTCACCTTTCACCCACCTCTTTCCTCACCTTTCACCCACCTCTTTCCTCACCTTTCACCCACCTCTTTCCTCACCTTTCACCCACCTCTTTCCTCACCTTTCACCCAACTCACTCCTCACCTTTCACCCACTGAGTATACCTCCTCACCTTTCATCCACTGAGTCTACCCCTTCACTTCTTACTCATTGATTCGTACCACTAATTTCTCTCACCCACTGCCTCCGTACATTCCAGTGTTTAGAAGTTACAAATAAGTACCTAGCCTAGTTGTATAAATTTGTTTAGTGTATTGTGTCTAGGATTGCATTACATTAACCGAAGAAGACCGAAAATTTAATAAGGGAACCGGCACGTTTTTGAGAGCTTAAAAAAAAAATATATATATATATATAAAAATGTAGTATCATCCTTCTGGGCCAAATTTGCACGGTTCCAAACTCGATATCGGGTGGAATAACTATATCGGGTATTCTACTGGTATACTTATAATGGCTTAGGACTGAGGGTAACGTGATCTATAGTATCGGTGTGGCAGAGCAAAGTATCAGGCTTGTTACATTATGTGCTATATTCTGGTCGTTTGTGTTTGACCTAGGAATATGGACTATGAGTATTGCAAGAAATTGGTAACATTCAAGTGAAACAGTGACTCCATAGCTGCTGAAATTATATTATTATTATTATTATCAGGAACTGCACTCTTGCATTTTACTGCATGATTATGAAATAAGCGCATAACGTTTATTGTTTGTCTTGAAGCAATGTCCCCTTTTCTCAACAAATCCTTACCAAACTTTAGTAATGATGTCCACATGCATCCCACCATATGACGTGAACAAAGAACACCCAGGTATAGGTACGGGCTCCGTCTTGGGGAATATCCTTCGCTGACTTCTCCACTTTAGATTAGAAATTATATAGACAGGTTCAGTAGGCCATGGTATATATAACTCATAATGTGTATTACTGCTTCCTTTACCTTTACCTATGCGTCCTGATCGGGGAGAGATTTTAGTTCATGTCTGTGCATCTTCCTGTTTTGTTTCTCTATAATTTACAGAGTATCCAGTTTTTGCGATAGATTGATTATATTGTTGTTATTAGGGGGAGGGACGCCGTGGTACAGTACGGACAAGGGGGAGGAGGGAGCGAATTTAATGAATGCTTCGTTAAAAAAATTGCTGTTGTGACCGTGTACATAATGGAATTTCTTAGGCACGTAATTGTTCCTTTTTTTTTATTATCATACCAGTGGAAGGGAGGTCGGAGGGGTATACATAGCCTAGTATTGCAGTCTATTGTAGTACAGGGATGTTTGTGGACGAGGTGAAGTTAGGTTAGTTTGCCTTAGTTTAGCATAGGTTGGATCAAGTTAGGTTTAATCAAGTTATATTTGCTTAAATACAGAAAAAAGGTAAATGAGTCCTTCAAACATTGACACGAAACACCATCTATATAAAAGGAGCTTGTTTCGTGGCATAGCCTAGTCAGGAGGGATCAGAAGCCACCAACTCTCATACACGATCACAGAGTCCTTAAGTTGGATGAAGATATATTATATTTGCATAAGTAAACAACAGATTTTGCGTAGGTTTATGTTAGATGAAGTTCTATGATCAAGTTCGGTTAGATGAAGTTAACATAGTCGCGTAAATAAGAACCAGATTTTGTGAAGGGTTAAGTTTGATCAAATTAGGTTAGATGAAGTTATGTTAGCGCGAGTAAAACACACTGATCTTGGAGGGAGAGAACAAAAACTACGCCTATTTTTCTGTGTCTTGAGAGGCTGTTGAATACTACTGTATAATGCCCCAGGGGTCTGTTGGTGGTTTATGACTGCTGGTTGACTTTTTATTTCCACCTAGGCTACCCGAGACAATATGTAACTTACACACACGCACACTAGTTCTCACACTGACATACTAATGCACATATTGCTGCCCCAGCCCAAGATATACACAAAGAAGTCCAACTACTGTAATCCTTGTTTATTTGTAGCGTGAATTGAAACAATACAAACACTGTACTAATAGCTTAATTAACAATCTGACAATCACTTAACAATAATTAATAACAATAATATTCGATGAAACCTTTAGTTACAACTATATGAAGTATTTGACATACCTTCAATTGGGGTAAACAACCAAGCAACAAAACACTTCTAACAAAAGCCGCCTATCACCGTCAATCACTCCGGCGTGTACAGGTTTCCTCTCTATTACCGAGGATCAGGAATAATAATATGTCCTCTGCGCCTTGGGGTCTGCCGGTCAACAGTTCCTTGTCGCCTAGCAAAACCCTACACCCTCCCAACTGGCAGAGTGTAAACAAAGTTCCACTGATTTGGTATGGTGATTATTCGGGTCTGTGGGGCACCATGAACCTCCATCCACAAATTACATACATATAATTGCTTCAGTTGATACAGTTCTGAACGTATTCATGTAAATATAATTCCAGCCACAGCACACATTAATGTTTTTACACATTCACACACATGTACATATTACTGCAAACACTTTAGTCTTCTAACACTCACACACACACACACATATATATATATTTGCAATTTATTATTTTTTAACGAGTACCAAGATGATCTGACACAAAAGATACATTCCAAGTAATGTATGCATATGATATGATATTCAATGAAAATCTTGCATTTTTTCCATGTTAGTACACATTTATATTCATATTCATGCTTATATAACAAAGGAAAATGTTGATGACCTGTAAAATACAATATTTTAAAAATCATAACAGTTACATAACAGACTAAAGTTAACTAAAGCATACTTCTGCAAAACGTTAAATATAATGCCAAGGTATGTTACTCATTAAACAACAACTTAAATAGAATACCAGGATTATATTTTAAGTGTCAATCAGTGTGGCAATCTGTGGTGACCATTCCCCCCTTGGAACACTGTAATCCCCTCCCCCATGATTGAGAACCTTTAAACTAGAGATTATTAAGAATGCCACATATCTGATCCTAGTCTCTCTCTCTCTCTCTCTCTCTCTCTCTCTCTCTCTCTCTCTCTCTCTTAAATATGTCAGTGTCTACAAATAATTTTTTCTTGTGTTTATCAACTAATAAATCTAATAGCTATTTTGTCAAATCCATATATACATAATAATTATATGATAATATTACGATATATCATCAATAAATCTAGTTCTTCTACTGATCTTTTTTATCTACTAATTAATCTTGAATATTTACTCATCTACCTACCTATCCATCTATCTATATATTTGGCCCGGCCGGCTGGTTCTAAATGTGAGCCTCGAGGGACTAAGAACACCGTCGTTAGTCACCCAGAGCAGGATTTACTCCAGACAGTAAATTGACCAAAAACACTACAGTTATATCCTATAGTTTATCCTGAATCAAATATGTCTCTCTCTCTCTCTCTCTCTCTCTCTCTCTCTCTCTCTCTCTCTCTCTCTCTCTCTCATAACAACACGCACAAACACATGCACACTTTCTTTCATTGCCTTCCCTCTCTTTGCCTTTCATTCTTGCTTTATTTATTTCCTTCTTCCTCCTTCCCTTCTCTCCGTTATTCCTTTTATTTACTCCTTTCTATCCGTCAGTTTTATATTCCATCCACATCCCTCATTCCCCTTTCTCCTTCCCTCCATATCCCCCCCCACAAATTTTTCTTTCTCCTTTTTTACTCGTACCTCTCCTTCCTACCTCCCTTCCCCTCTTCTCTTCCTTCTCTGTTCTGTTTATTTACCTTAATCTCTCTTTTCTTCAGTCCTGCCTTCCTTCCTTCATCGCTCTTTCTTCTTTTCTCCTATTTCCTCTTTCCTTCATTTTCTTCCTTCTTCTTTACTATACTTTCCCTCACACCATTAGACTAGATAGTTTAGCAAAGCCAAGCAGCCTCGCAAGGACCACTAAGTCTGTTGCTGTTTGCAGGTCCTTTGTATCTATCTATCCTTTTTCCTCACTTCTCCATTTCTTCCCTCATATCTTTCCTTGCTTCCAGTCCTCCCTCCTGTCTTCCCTTCTCTTTTATCTTTCGTCTCTTCTTTCCCCCTACCCTTTTTCCATATCTTTCTTTCTCCTTCCTCTCATTCCTCTCCCTTTCTACCTCCCTATTTTCCCCTGTTCCCGATGGTATTGTGTATCTCTCGTTATACAATAAAAATCTACTGTCACACTCACTCATTCCTCTCCCAACCCACCCCCTTACCCTCTTGCTTGCCCCTCTCCCTCTTCTCTTCTCTCTCCTTTTGCCTCTCTCTACCTCCTTCCCTCCCCGTTCTAATTTCTCTTATTTATCTCTCTCCCTCGCCTCTCGCTTACTTCTCTCCCTCCCTCTCTTCACCTTTCTTCTCCTGCCTTTCTACCTCCTTCCCTCCTCTTTTTTACAACTCTTCTTTGCCTGACTCTCCCTCTCTTTCTCATAAGCACTTTTCACTGTTTCTTTCTCTCCTTCCTCCTCCTCCCCCCCCCTTTTTTTCTACCTCTGTACCCATCTTCCCTCCCTCTTCCCTGTCACCCCTGTTTCTTCCCTCTATTTCCCTCCTTTCTTCCTTTACCACACCCTCTTAATATCCTCCTCATCTCCTTTCTTCCCTCTTAGGCTTCCTCCTCTTCATCATCACTTCCTTCATCTCCCTCGCATCCATCCTTCCTTCCTCTTTTCCTTTCCCTCTGTTTCCTCCTTCCTTTCCTTCCTTCTTCCCCTAATCGTCCTCCACTACCCAATTTCTAGCCATTCCTTATTCCTTCCTTCATCATGTCCTCCCTTCATCCCGTTTCTTCCAATCATTTTCTTCTTCCACCACTATAGTTCTCATCCCTCTCCAACCTTTATACCTCCACAATTTTTCTCTTTTCCCTTCCCTCCCTTTTCATCTCTCAATTCATCCTCTTCTCCCTTCGTCTCTCCCTTCTTCCCTCCCTCTCTCTCTTCCTCCTTCTCTTTTTTACATCCCTCCTTCCTTTCTTCCTCCCTCCATGACTCCTTCCTTACTTCCTCATCCCCGAATATTTCTTCCTCCTTGTTCATCCATAACTCTCCTTCCTACCCCACTTCTCCTCCACTCTTCCTTCTCTATTCTGTTTTTCTTTACCACTCTCTTCTCCACTTTTCTCCTTCCATTCATCCACTCCATCCCATTCCCTTCTCCACATTTCTCCCTCCTTCCTCCCACCCTTCCATTCATCCATCCATCCACCCTCCCTCGCCCCTTTCCATTTCCACATGTCTCCCCTTCAAATCTCCTCATGTCTCCCCTTTCCCCCCTAAGGCTGCGGACTCCTGCAGGACAATGGGACAAGAGAGAGAGAGAGAGAGAGAGAGAGAGAGAGAGAGAGAGAGAGAGAGAGAGAGAGAGTTACTTCCAGCCGCTTGGAGCCGCTCCCTCATTTCTCCCAACATTTTTATGGGGGCAGATTTGGGAACTTGGGTGGGTTATTGGCTTTCTTTCTCCTTCTTCTGCCTTTTTCATCGTTAATAATGTTTTCTTTATTCTTATTTTTACTATTGACATGTGCTTTATTCTTGTTTTCATATTTTATTTGCATGTGTTATTGATGTTGTTTTCCTTACTGTTGTTTATCGTTTTTACTGTGTTTGCTAATTACTATTTTCCCCTGTCAGCTATTTTCGATAATATTTAGTCCTAGGTACTGGAGAGGACAAGAAGAGAGTAGGCTAAATTGATTATGAAATGAGAGAGAGAGAGAGAGAGAGAGAGAGAGAGAGAGAGAGAGAGAGAGAGAGAGAGAGAGAGAGAGAGAGAGAGAGAGAGAACACTACAATAGGCTTGGAAAGATAATTTACTTTGAAAAATAGATACTGAGAGGTGAGAAAAGATGAATGATTGGAAGGAGTGAAGAGAATCCCAATATTAGTGACTGATGAAAAGGAAAGAAAGGAAAGGGAATCACCCAAGAATGTCAAGATGAAAGGCCAGTCAGGAGGTCACTGGATGGAGGGAAGGAAGGGACAAACCAGCCAAGGACATAAGAAAGGAGGGATGGAAAGGAAGGAGAAAAGTATAAAGGTTGACTGCAAATAAGGAAGGAAGAAATTATGGAGAGGAGGACAGTAAAGGTTTATTGTAAGTGACAAATGAAGGAAGGTAGGAGGGAAAGTGATGATTGATTAGTGGGAAGAAAGGAAGGAAGGAAAGTGATAGTTGATGGGAGGGAGAAAGGAAGGAAGGAAAGAATGAAGGAAGGAGAGGAGGAAAATAAAAGTTTATTGTGAGGAAGGAAGGAAGGGAGGAAGAAAGTGATGATCGATTGGGAGGAAGAAAGGAAGGAAGGAAGGAAGTAGAGGGGGAAAGTAAATATTTATTGTGAGGAAGGAAGAAAGTGATGATTGATTGGGAGGAAGAAAGAAAGGAAGGAAGGAAGGAAGGAGAGGAGGTGTGTGATTGTTGATTGTGAGGAAGGAAGAAAGTGATGATTGATTGGGAGGAAGAAAGGAAGGAAAGAAGGAAGGAAGGAAGGAGAGGAGGTGTGTGATTGTTGATTGTGAGGAAGGAAGAAAGTGATGATTGATTGGGAGGAAAAAAGGAAGGAAGGAAGGAAGGAAGGAGAGGAGGTGTGTGATTGTTGATTGTGAGGAGAGTGTACGAGGAGCTTCTATGTATGGACAGGTTATTGGTAGCCTAAAGTGAGGAAGGTGTACGTGACGTCTGCCGCTTCTGGCTTTCTGTTGTAGGGTTCGTAATAATGTATCTCTCTCCCTATAGGTTGTATTTTTCTATTGTGTCTCTATTTATTTATTCAACCCTTGTCTTTCTGTATGTCAGTTTAACTATCTACACTATCTGTCTATATCTATCTTTCCATTCAACTGTTCACCATTTTATCTTTCTGTCTATCTATCTATCTATCTGTCTGTCTTTCTATCTTTCCATCCATCTATCTCTTTATCTGTTACGAATAAGGGACCTGTTTCGTGACATAGTTTGGTGGAACAAGTAGGCTAGCTCACCAATATAACATCAATAGTTTCTCCACTTAAAGTCGAGCCATGAACTGGAAGCGTGGGGACAGACACAGCAAGCTTGTATCCCCTCTTGACACGGTTTCATTTATGTGTGTTATTTTTCCTCTTCCTCCTTCCCATCCGTTATCCCTGCTTCCTTCTCCTTCTCTTTTAATCTTCTTACAATATTTTGTCTCTGTGAATCCTCTCTTGTTCTCCTTTTCTTCCTTTCATGTATGTCCTCCTTTCTCCCTTCTCCACCCTCCCTCTTCCTCCTTCACCTCCTTCAATAATAGTATTGCAGTCTTCCTTCATAACTCCAGCAGGTTCCAATATACCGATATATTTCAATCGATTTTGAAATCAGTAATAATTTTGCATTCCCTGAAGTATATATAAGATAATAAGAAAACTTTGTCTATGTTTCTCCACCTTAGTTATACGGTAATACATGGTTTCTTTTCTGCTTCTGGCCAGCTGCGGCTTTTCGTTCTTCCATCGTCGTCAGGATCGTAGGCCAGGGTAGTGAGGTTCGAACTCTGACCACGATGATAGTCTTGTGGTGAACCAGTAAAGTCTTTCCTACCGAGTTGTAGGTGCAATGAAACAAAATACTTCTTTCTTAGGCCTGCTGCATGCATTATTCCTTCATTACACGAACACTGCAAATATTTCATTCGTGGAGGGAGTAGTAAGCCTCATAATTTTCTCTTTTCCTTCTCGTTTTCCGTGGTAACCTTTCTCCTGGCTTCCTTGGCTTGAAAGATTGTGGGTGGAGGGTAGCCTTTTTCTTTATTGCACTTTCCCTCAAGCTTGTAGTTATGTTGTTACAAAAGGTTCATCAAACAGTATTAGCGTTAGAAGAAAACTATTATCTTGCCATTTGTTGTTTTTTGTGATTCCCTCCTTCTGCTCCTCTTTGTTGCTTTCCTTTTCCAAATTTTCCTTCAATTTTTCTCTTTTTTTTACTTTTCTTCCTTCTCCTCCTCCTCCTCGTCCTCCTCTTCTTCTTCTTCTTCATCTTCTTAATCCTCCTCCTCCTCCTCCTCCTCTTCTTCACCTTTTTAATCCTCCTCTTCCTCCTCCTCCTCCTCGTCGTCTGGTCAGCCTGGGAATGGACCCTAAGGGATGGGGTCTTTCTTCAGATTACACACCGTCATTGGAGCCACCTTTTAAACTTAATATTTTTCATCCATTTTTTTTTTAGAGAAAACTATTTGATACTATCATTGTCATGTGTGTGTGTGTGTGTGTGTGTGTGTGTGTGTGTTTGTGTGTGTGTGTGTGTGTTAGAGCTATCGTTAGAGATAAAGGAATAATGATATGCATAGAAGAGAGAGAGAGAGAGAGAGAGAGAGAGAGAGAGAGAGAGAGAGAGAGAGAGAGTGAGTGAGTGAGTGTAGAGTTTGTCCACCCTTCTCCATCAGACTCCTCAGACCACTAATAGGAGAGAAAATGATGCGTGAAGCTGTGTTGCGTGGGAGTTACTCAGTCAACGTTCTCACCACCGGTCGAGAGAGAGAGAGAGAGACAGAGAGAGAGAGAGAGAGAGAGAGTGTGTGTGTGTGTGTGTGTGTGTGTGTATGATAAGAGAGATAGGTAACATTTGTATGTGTGATGAGAGAGAGAGAGAGAGAGAGAGAGAGGAGAGAGAGAGAGAAGAGAGAGAGAGAAGAGAGAGAGAGAGAGAGAGAGAGAGGGATTATTTATTTGTGTGTTTGTATGTGTGTGTGTGTGTCTGTGTGATGAGAGAGAGAATATTTGTTTGTGTGTGTGTGTGTGTGTGTGTGTGTGTGTGTGTGTGTGTGTGTGATGAGAGAGAGAGAGGGAATATTTATTTGTGTGTTTGTATGTGTATGAGTGATGATGAGGGGAATGTTTGTGTGTGTTATGAGAGAAATTAAATTTAGATAATGGTTCAGCTGCCTGCATACATTTACATCAGTCCTAAATGAATATTAATGATTATGAGACAATTTGGGAAACAGTATGTCGTTTCCAAATTTCCTCTCAATTATGATAAATAATTTGTTATATTGAAATTATGCTCACCATCTCTTCATCGAACAGTATTACAACATTGCCTGGACATTTATTATGAATGTACTGTACAGTTTATTTGAAGGGAAATATTGCCAACCGAACATGTGAATTACTGATTGGAGATTATTGATTCATGTGAAGCTTGATTAGTTGTGGCTTTAGTTGTGCCTATTTTTACTTGCATATCATATAATATTTCGATGCCTCCTCCAACTGAATGTCAACCACACAATGAATACTGAAAAGTGTATGTCCCAACATTACTGAAATAATAAACTTACATACACACTCGAAACACGTGTCTGGGTATATAATAAATGCTTACCATATTTAAAACTGGTGGCAATAATGTGCGAGCCATTCGAGCACAAATAATGGTGTTTCGAGCAATGATATAAATATTTTACTATGTTGTTTTCATTTAAGTGTACATAGGATACCATATCAAAGGGAACCATAGCAGTAAATCTTATGAACTAGTATTACAGAGACCAACAGGTATTGAATAGTTAGGCTTAGGTTTTCGATGCTGTTTCATGTCTTAATTTAGTTGGTATGGCAAGTTTCTTGGCATAGTTTGGAGGAGTCGGTAGCCTCCAATGTATAAAAGTATATTATCTCCTTACACGAAGACTCACGACAAACTTCGACCCGGAAAGTATGTCATTCTCGACGTCAAAGTGTTAATTTAAGAACTATATACTGTCTATATATATCAGTTAATATGAAATTATTCTAACATCTTTAATAGTATATTAGATGGTTAAAATATTTGACAATTTACTCGGACTAACGCAAGGCGATTTTATATTGTCTCAGGAAATAAAGCTTTAATTAATCATGGACACTGTGTGAAAGAAAGGTTATTAGGCTCGATGACAGAGTGTAAAAGTGGAAGGCAGTGATAGAGTTTGGTGCCTCTTCTTGCTCATTTATTTTTTCCCACCGTCACCCAGGGAGGGAAGTGTGTAGGTGGGTGAGTGATGATGGAGGAGGGTTGGAGAGACTCTTTGATCTTCTTTCATCGTTTTTCATCTTCATCTTTTTTCTTCTTCATATTTTTTTTTTTTTTTTTTTTTTGGGGGGGGGAGGCTGATTTCACCAAGTTTATATTATTTTTCCTACAGTCTAAGCCTTTGTGGTGTAGGCCTTACTTGAGGGGAGACTTGTGGTTAAATTAGGGGGCTACTGAATCCTCTGAATCATGCCAGTAAGCGGGCTACCTCAGCATACGAGTAGGGAAGATCTATTGTACAGCATATTATGGAGGAATCACTACCCCTTCAATTTGAGTCCAAGAGTAGCCTATCTCCTAAACTATATTCCGGATACTTTAATATCATTATGACCCTGAAAGTATCGAAGGTTAAGGTACTAGTAGCTATAAACTATACAACTTTCCTATAGCATAATAATAATACCAATAATAGAATAATAATAATAATAAAAATAATAAATAATAATAATAATAATATTAATAATAATAAAAAAAAGAAAAAAAGAAAAAAGAAAAAGAAAAAAAATATTAATAATAATAATAATAATAAGTAGAATAAAAAAAAAATCTCAGAGGGGTAAAATGATATTGAATGGGCATCAGTCTGTTCCTTCTAACTCCATGCACCACCTTTTAATGTCTCGACTCGCTGCACTATTCTTGGTGCTGTTGGTCGTTGTCCTAAACAAAGATTTTCAGTATTTTTGGAATATTTTAGGGTCATATTCCCAAATTTCTTCGCTGGGTATCATTATAGTAGAGTCATATAGTTATCAGCTTCTTTATATTTTGCTGTTGTAGACTCACAAACACTTAAAAAAAAAAAAAAAAAAACCGACTGCTAGATGAAAATACTTTGTTAACGGGATAATACAGAGTTGACGGTTTGTATCAACTTATACCTCCAAGCACCATCTAATACTCTTATATATATGAACTGGTCAGTTACCACGCAGAGTTTGAAAGAATCGTCAGTTCCCTCAAATAAATTAATGTGTTGGAAGTGTATCTCCCTCTTAAGGTGGAAGTACATGCAGTGTAAGTAATTCTGGAGCAACTAACTCTCCAAACTATTTATTTCAAACAACAGGACTCCACTAATTTCGTTAATCTGGTCGTGTTTCCTGGCATACCATGGAAGAATAAAGGCGCTCCAGTGTACCCAAAGTATTATCCCTTTAATCAAACCTCAAACTCACAACAGATGAACCTCCACAAGCAAGGAAAGGAAAGAAGGAGAATAAAGAGAAAGGGGAGTCGACTTGTTTGCCAAATCAGGGAGCGTGTACCAGTCTGTCCTGCGTCTGTCCTCGTCGCTACTCTGCGTCCTTCACAATTACCAGCCTAATTAAATTCTGGGCGTGCGGCCTCAGACCACAACACCCTCCCGAAGGACGAATTTGCGCGCTACTTGGGTAATGAGGCGAGGGGGGACTGGTTGGCGGAAACAGCGTGGCGGCTTTACATGTGTACAAAGGCTGGCTGGGTTTGGTTGGCTGGTTGGAGGGAAACGGCGCATGTGGCGGCTGACATGTACACAGAGGCAATATTTTTTTCCCCTATTATTCTACAATATTATGGTGTTTCGAGCAATGATATAAATATTTTACTATGTGTTTTCATTTAAGTGTACATACCATATCAAAGGGAACCATAGTCGCGGTCTGAAGTTGTGTCGCCTCTCTGGTATGAACGGTAACTTTTAGAATAATGCTGCCTTGAATGAGACGTGATACATTCTTTTTCTTGACTTGTAAATCATTAATATAATGAACGGAAGCAACAGTCACGTCTCATTCATAGCATTATTAATAAGTTAACTATCATATTAGAGAGAGGACACAACTTTTGACCGCTACTGTACACCATCAGGGGACTTGTGAAAAGTTCTGATAAAGTCGCTGGTTTATAAATTAGCTTCATAATAAGAAGTTCTGGAATTTGTAAGCATTGTTTATGTTTATATTCTTTTATGCATTTGTTGTTCCCTCATACGTACAAAATTAGTAACGAGTTAATGAACAGCAGCAAGTAAGAATCTGATCTGTTATTCAAGAAATGCTGCTGCAGTCGTGGATTGAAATTAGTTAAATTTGATGAGGCCAGGATAGAACAGGTAACGTAAAGGTGTGTTAGGTAAAGTTAAGGTACTGTACTATTGGCCACAATAATTCGTACACACACTATTGTGTTTGAGGGTATACATCACAGAAAGTTTGAGACTACGTAACTGCAGTACAACATTATTATTAGGTAGGTTGTTTTGCAATCACAGAGTCACTTGGTAGACCATTCATTGCAGGACATCCAGAATAATGACCTTTCTTTCCATATACTGTAGCTGTGTAAGAATTCTGTGCCAACCGTACTTACTCAAGCTTGTCAACTTTCACTCATTTTCGTTACCTCTATGTAATCATACCCAGTCCATTTCTTAATCAAATACTTTGTTACGAGTTCTTACTGCGTCTATTGCAATGTTTAATGTGGATTGTAAAAATTACTGTAAATGTAATGCAGACGTTGTTGTGAATTTTGGTTTATAAATGATGATCTCTCATTGGAGTTCTTTACAGCGCATTACCCCGTTCAGACGTTGAGAGACTGCTCAGAATGTTGAAGGCATACCGTACGAACTCTGTTTTGGTATAATTTGTTATAGAATCATATAAAGGGACGTAAAAGCGTTTTAGTCGGGATACTGCCTGGCAGGTCCCGGTAGTCTATCCACGTTTTGATTAGGTTTAGGTTAGGTCAAGCAGGTTAGGATAATCAACGATTTAATACTGTGAGTGTTTTACCCCGCCATTACCCTCGACTTTCAAGCCCTGCCTGTCTGTGCGAAACTCATTTCAGTGTGTGTGTTACACAATATAAACCCCTCACCTAAAAAAAGTGTAGAATATGAGTTAAAAAAACATTAATTTTTGAAAAAGAACAGGCAGGCATTGACTGGATGATTACCTGCCACTAACATTATGTAAAGAGTAAATTATGCCACGGCTATTTTTCACAACTATGGATGATTTATTTGGCACTAACATTTTGTAAAAAAGTATATTAAACCACAATTATTTTCCCTGGAATTATTAAATTAAAAAAATATATGTATATTCTAGAGTTAGTAGATGAAAGCACAATTAATTTCCCCGTAACCCGATAGATTTTGGAATTACTAGAAGCTTTGTCCAAGTTGCTTGCTAATGCCTTCCTGACGACCACCACCACCACCACCACCACCACCACCACCACCATGTTGGCCGTCCCTGCTGCTGCTGCTGCTGCTGCTGCTGCTGCTGCTCCACCTGCTGCTACTGCTTCAGGTGGAATAACGAGCTAATGATGGACGTCCTTTAGGGAAACGAAGTATGGTATTTGTAACGGTACGAATAGGCTGGTAGTCATGGCAGCTTCCCTTACCATTCTTTCTTTTTTCTCTCTTTAACTTCTCTTTTTTTTTTTTTTTCGTACTTTTCATTTTCTGAATTATTCTTGTTTTTTTTTTCCTTTCCTTTCTTTTCGTTCTCTTTCCTGTCCCCTCATTTTCTTTGTTCTGTTCTTTTATCCATTCCCCTCCACTTTCCATTTCCTTCCATTCCTTTCCCTTCCGCCTTTCCTCTCTTTCCCCTTTCTTTCCTTTCCTCATTCCCCCCGCTTACTTTTCGCTTCCCATTGGCAGTAGTGTCCTTATTCCATTTATTTACAGCTGTTACCCTGTCCCTTTCTCCTCTCCCCACCACCACCACCATCGTAACCATAAGCATCACCACCATTAATAAACACCACCATCACCACCATAAGCATCACCACCATTAATAACCACAACCACCATAAACATCACCACTATTTATAAACATCACCACCATTAACAAAAACTACCACCACCACCACCACCACCACCACCATTATTATTCATACCCACCTATATCATCATCATTACTACCATTTATAATGTAACTATCATCACCGCTTCATTATACATAATATGCTATGGAATCTATCTGTACACTTTATCCCCACATACACAACAACCACACCCACATACTAACAACCTTTCTGTAGCACAAACACCCATTTTCTTTCACCCCATTAACATCCACAAATTACACCCTTTCTCTCACTCTCACACACATTAAATCCCACATTCTCACCCCTGCATTAATACACTCATTTTCACATCCACATACTAACATACCCACATTCTCTCTCTCTCTCTCTCTCTCTCTCTCTCTCTCTCTCTCTCTCTCTCTCTCTCTCTCTCTCTCACATTAACAGCCATTCTTTCACACCAAAACCCTGACACCCACACTCTCACGCCCATACATTACCCACACTCCCACGCCCGTACATCACCCACACTCCCACGCCCATACATCTCCCACACCCCACCTACCAACTCGAAAGCGTCCACACCGTGCTATAAATCTTCACACACACACACACACACACACACACCTACCTATTCTACTCCTTCCCACCCTTGCATATATGTTGTCCTGGCACCTCCTATATATCACCATCTACGCATTATAAAGTCTCTCTCTCTCTCTCTCTCTCTCTCTCTCTCTCTCTCTTAAATGCACAACTTCCTCTCATGATCTCTTAGCAACTCTCCTTCTCTCTCTGCTAAGCGGCTGATGCACGTCCAACTTATTATATCCTCATGTCAGTCTTCTCATTGATAACCGACCCAGATCATATGACACACATGTACATTATCGCCCCAGTGATGCACCAACGGGGGTATATTATAGTCTGCTGTGGAGAATAAATAGAGTGGCCTGCTGATTCCTCCAAACGGTACCATACTACGAAACAGAATCCGTACGTGTATTATACCGGGCTAGTCTGTTTTCTTAGATTGTGTGCATGGGGTAGTCAGAATACCTCCCAACTCATTCACCTCTTTACCCTCGATCGCTACAACACTCATCGTCTCACCTGTCCCCCCCCTCTCTCTCTCTCTCTCTCTCTCTCTCTCTCTCTCTCTCTCTCTCTCTCTCTCTCTCGGTCGTGTTATCTATTCATTGTCGATGTTGCTACTAGAGAGAGAGAGAGAGAGAGAGAGAGAGAGAGAGAGAGAGAGAGAGACAGGTGGGGGGGGGTTTGTAGAGTTGGAGTTGAAATGGAGGGGTGAATAAGGAAAATGGGAAACGATAATAATTTCGAAAGTCTGTGTCAAAGTTAGTCAATTTCCGTGTAGGAGGAAACGAGAGGTCAGGAAGGAAAGAGGAAAATAGCCCAGAGGAACTGTTGGAGAGAGAGAGAGAGAGAGAGAGAGAGAGAGAGAGAGAGAGAGAGAGAGAGAGTAAGGGGTAATAGGGTAAGGTGAAGGGAGTAGCTTCCTTTGAGGTGATGTAATTGAAATGTCTTGAATAGGTGGGGTGCCAGGAGTGTCCAGAGAGAGAGAGAGAGAGAGAGAGAGAGAGAGAGAGAGAGAGAGAGAGAGAGAGAGAGAGAGAGAATATCTGAATGGTACTGGTTTTAATGTAGACGAAAACAGTAGGAGAAAATGACTGAGAAATTGAATTAAAAAATGAAGGAAAGAATAATAATGAGAGAGAGAGAGAGAGAGAGAGAGAGAGACCTAAGTGATGTGTCCTCCAAGGCTTCAGAGTAATTACCAGCCAGAGCCGTGAGATCTCTTGTAATCACTCCTTCTCATCTCCACTTGCTGTAAGGAGTTACATAGCCTAGTCTCTAGATGGTAATTGGATTGCTACTGATTACTCCAAACTATTCCATGAAACGGATCCCTTATTAGTAACATTGAGGTCGTGTGTTTCATGGCATAGTTCTGAGGAATCAGTATTCCTCTAATCTGATCACGAATATCTCCCCTTAATTACCCTTTACCCTCGCTTCATTAATTTCGTCTGCCTTCATCCCTTGCTCCTTCCATCATCACGCCTGTCGCCTTCCCTTCTCCCTTACATCAACTTCCCTGGGTTCATCGGCCATCGCCTCCAGGGCACCGGGTTGATGCAAAGGCAACATGTCTGTACATTTTAGCTTCTACACATTGTATGTTAATATTCAGATATTTTAATTATTTTAATTCTCTTTATTTATTTAAATTATTTTGATTTAGTTATTTTAATTATTTTAGCATAGGTTTCGTATACCTTGCGCCTCTCGGCTTTTTAATTATAAATATAGGGTGTGTGATTTTTATAACTTATGTCTGTATGTTTCAGTAAGGGCTAGGCTTTATTTACCAAATTATCATAAATTAAGATTGTAAAAAATGTATGTCCCTTCCACATATAGGCCTGAATATATATATATATATATATATATATATATATATATATATATATATATATATATATATATTATAAACCTTAACGACTCTTTAGGATATGTAACTTTCCGTCGTGTTTAAGCACTTCAGTTTTATAGGATGACAAGACCAAGTCAGACTGTTTCCTCGTTATCACTTTACTGCCCTTCATAACTCTCACCTCTGGGACTCGCCACACGCCTCTCGGGATAGTAGAGTATTTGGCTTTATGGGATGTAAAGTGGTGTTGGAAGCATGAAGTGTGTTGGGAGAGGCGGCAGGTCGTGTTTTATGAATGCTGTGAATTGTTTACAGGAGGGTCGTTGTTTGCTAAAGAGGGTTGCTTGGCTGCTCCTGAAGTGTATACTGTACAGTCGGGATCTCAAGTTCTGTCTCGCTTTCCCAAGGCTTGTGCTCATATAGTCAGGATATTTTGAAGATGTGACGACATTTGCATTTCATTTCAGTTTATAAGTATGTAAAATTGACTATATATTTATCGGAAAAAATGTGCCGTTGCCGTCTGGTACCACCTGCTCACCACGGGGAGGTGGAAGTTGGATTTTGAAGTACGATATCGGTTTTAGACTTTTCAGGATAGGCCTTTATTGATCTTAGAAATAGTAAAATCTAAACTAACACAGTTACATAATTACTCTTGCCATGAAATGGAAACCTATAGATCTCATAATCACGTCTGCTAATCCCCAAAATTATACTTGTTCCTTAAGACGGCATATTAGATCCTGTCTCTGCCAACTTTATGAGAAATTGCTGGTTGAATGGTACTCCTCGTCGTCACATAGGTTGTAGTCTAAAGCTTTCCATGTACAGTACACCCACGAAGAAAAAATAATGTAGGAAGTGCTGTTTATAATAAATAATTTATTGAAAAGAGCATGGAAGGATTCAGAGGAATTGTTTGTATGTATAGTTGAAGAAAATAGAGGTTTTCATTGCGTGAATATGTATATTAACCTTTGTACTCCGTAAAATCATGATTGAAATTTTATGGCCAGTCATCAGAAGCCAAGTTTGTGGTTATGACTTGATTTTTCAACTAATAATTTGGTCATTAGCCACACAAATAGGGGTAAAGACCCTGTCTAGAAAGTTGCTGAAGATATTTGGTAAGTATTGAACCATTCCTGATTATAGATGGCCAGTTAAACTGAAGAGTCTACAACCCAGGAATGGAAGGAGAAACCAGGGTAGATAGCGATAACGGTGGAGAGACGAGATTAGAAAGGTAGCAGGAGTGGGCTGGAGTAGATTACACTGACCATAGCTGATGGTAATGATGAACCATTCTACCTTTGTTTTTTATTGTGATCTAGGTTTCTGTGCGATTCGGCTCTATGTCGGTAATTATCAAACTAAACGACGACACGAAGTTTTGTCTTCATTGGGTACATTAGCAGAAACATTCTACTTTGCAACTTACAATTCGAAACACATTCATGAAATCTCTCGGGGTAACTAATATAATTTTTTTTTTTTTTTTTTTTTTAAAGAAAGGTAAAGGTTACCTGATGTCCTTACCGTGAAATAGATAGAGTGAGAGACGCCCGATTAAAATTCAATATCGGTCGAGAATATCTAGACACATTGCTTTTAAAGAAGCATAAGTTACCTGTATAGTAAATCATAGAAGTCATAATAAGCGGGAAAGATATATCATTTATGATACAATAATTGAACTATACTAGCCTCTACGTCCCTCTGTTGCCGTCAGACATGCACTGTATACAATATTGTATTAGTAATATTATAAACAATTGTTTTTAGCCTAATCAAGATGATGTAAAATTGTGCCCACTATTAAACAAAGCCTTTATACATTGTTCATGGCTCGGTAATTACAACGATGGTTAATAATTAAACTTGTATCTGATAAAGCCTAATTAATCATGCATGTTTTGGACTGTGGTCTGGCCTGGTGCAGCGTTCACTCAACAGCCATAATTTCTAGGCAACCCTGGACGAACACATTTGTGTTTTTGGCAACCTATATATATTTATATATACTGTGTAAATGAATGTGACCAATTTCACTAGTATAATTGTATATCCTCTTTTTATTTAAAATTTTTCAACCTGTAAACCTAAAGCTCCTGTAATTATACCAAAGTATATCACCTCCTCAAGTGGGTACAGGTAAGTTGTCTTACGTGCATTTCACATGTGAACACCTTGTCAATGTATCTTGTAAGCCGCATACTGACATAGCTGCTCCAACACATAGCCTACACCCTCTTCACAACTAACTACCATTACA
Organism: Petrolisthes cinctipes; assembly: GCA_033782935.1. NCBI lineage: Eukaryota > Metazoa > Arthropoda > Malacostraca > Decapoda > Porcellanidae > Petrolisthes > Petrolisthes cinctipes. Next base: position 161,221 of record JAWQEG010005627.1, read on the forward strand.
CACCCAACATCCATACCTACTCAGTCATTATTGGTTGGCAATTTCTGGCTCATAATCCACCTTAAGTACTGCTACTGTGATCGTGTTTTACCATAAGGTCAACATGGATATTTTACTTTTTCATATGATATTTGGATTTATACTGACAAATACATTATTTATTGATCATAAATATTAGCTCATTTCAATCGTCAGAATATAACCGTAATATACTTTTCATAACGCCAAATACTAATCTTGTATAATATATACTGTTTAGAGATTGCAGTAATTGCAGGTCATAATCATTAGTCCATATCGAAAAATTAGGAATGAACGCGTTATAATACAGACTCATACACCTGTTTCTCTGTGCTATCTAGACACACTACCAGAATGAAAGTTGTTTAATTTCGTTAATAACTTATGAGTTAACCAGCCACGTTTCCGAGATAAGAATAAAGGGAAATATTGTCACTCTCAGTAGACTTTGATATGATGCTATTGTATGCGATTTGGAGGCCACTGAGTCCTCCAAGATGTGTAAGGAAACGGGCTAGCTCACTATACAGTTGGTGGTCTGTTTCTTGGCACAGTTATTAGTCTCTCCCAAATAAGTTTTCGCGTTAAGGAACTGTAAGATATGAAACTACTCAATAGCCAGAGGGTTGACGAACGCTAAAAAAATGTTGACTGTCGCTAAAACGTATATAATTCGGGAGTCAACTTTTCACTGAATATTTCTCCCCCCGTCCGTGAGAGCCGAGGTTCCCAAGTCGGACCAGATATCAAAAGTCCTTCACCGGAGTCACTTATCTTATGTCAACACAGGGAGGGACGAGGAGGAGGAGGAAGAGGAAGGAGAGGAGGGGAAAAGATGGAGAAGAAGAGGTGGAGGAGAGGATGGGATGTGGGGAAAGAGGAAAAAGAGGAGGAAAATGGTTGAAAGAGGTGAAGGAGGAGGGAGAGGAGGGGGAAACAGGATAGAGAAAGAAGTAAAGAGGTTTAAGTATTGGAAGAAGAGGGAGAGGAAGGAGAGGAGGGGGCAAACAGGATAGAAAAAGAAGAAAATGAGGTGGAAGAATTGAAAGAAGAGGAGGAGAATGAGAAGGAATGAGAGGATGGGAAATAGAGGAGAGATGAAAGGGGGTGGAAGAAGAAGAAGAGTAGGAGGAGAGGAAAATGGAGAATAGAAAGAGGAAGTAGAAATAAATATAGGAAGAGGATGGGAAAGGATGGGTAGAAGATATGCGTAAATAAAATTGATAGGAGGAAGAGCAGGAGATAGAAGGAAGAGGAAAAGAACAATTGAAAAGAGGAAGGGAAGGAGAAGAGGAAGTGAGATAATGGGAAATGAGAGGGAGTGGAGGAGTAGAGAGTATGGTTGGAACGGGTAGCTTGGCAGGCGGAGGAGAATTTTTGAGAGAGAGAGAGAGAGAGAGAGAGAGAGAGAGAGAGAGAGAGAGAGTGGTTAACTTCTGGATGACGTGCGTATAACATGTGGCAAGAAAAGTTTTGATATTTTAATACTGTTTCATAAAAGGTGACTGAAAATAATTATATACTCTTTTACATAATGAGTAACTACAGACCCTCAAGTGCAAAAGACTTAGAAATATTATACATAAGATTTAAAGACACTGCAATAAACTGATTGAACCGATACTGTACAAAAACAACTCCTCCATAAGATCCCTCCTCACTTTGATTCCTGTCTGCCAAGTTTATTTTTATCACTATTACTCGTAATTGTTTCTAAAGTTACTGCTGCTACAAATAGAAACTTGATCCAGTCGTCCAAAGATAAATTTCTGTTCCACTATAAGCGCATCTTCCTGTCTCCCTCTCCTTCGTCCCTCCCCGCCGTTTATCGTCCTCCCCACCTTTTTTTCGTCCTCCCCACGTTTTTTCATCCTCCCCTACCTTTTTTCATCCCTCCCCACATTTTATCGTCCTTCACCACCATTTCTTATCCCTCCCCCCACCTTTTATCGTCCTCCACCACCTATTATCGTCACTCTCCCCCACCTTTTATCGTCCTCCACCACCTATTATCGTCACTCCACCACCTTTTATCATCACTCCCCCACCTTTTTCGTCCTTCCCCACATTTTATCGTCCCTCCCCCACCTATTATCGTCACTCCACCACCTTTTATCATCACTCCCCACCTTTTTCGTCCTTCCCCCACCTTTTATCGTCCTCCTCACATTTTCGTCCCTCCCTCATTTATTTTCGTCCCTCCCTCATTTATTTTCGTCCCTCCCTCATTTATTTTCGTCCCTCCTCATTTTTATATTCGTCCCTCCCCCATTTATCTTCGAACATCCTTACCCTTCCTTCCTCCGTTCGTCCTCATTTGTTTTGGAGCTCGTC
>JAWQEG010005628.1:0-45981 GCA_033782935.1 Petrolisthes cinctipes
CCCTACTTTTTTTATGCCTGTATTTCAAATGGTTATGACCTGCGAGCCTTATGCATCCAAAATATATATTAATACTGAATGGAGTAATGTGTTGTGATCCATTGTTGTGGTGATCTCCATGCCCTAACATCTGGTTCACTGCCAACATGCATACACCAATGAGATTATAAACTTTCGGCCACATATAAAGTCTTTCTGATTTGACTAGGAATACGACCCTTAATTAATGCTCTCAGTGTCGTTGACGCACGTGTGGTGTTTAAGGATTACTTTTATGTTTCAGTAATTCATTCCTCAAGGCGTGTGCTGTGGTTAATATGATTTCTCAGGTTATAGTTTGGTTATGTAAACATAAGATAATATCGTATTCCAGTGAATTATTCACAAATCAAAGTTCCCGAAAGTCTATAGAATGGATAGAATGTAGGATATCCAATATTTATGGTGTTTGGTCATTTCTTTGAAAAGCGTTTAGAAGATACATTCCCCAGTCTTAAGTAACATAAATACATCTAACATTTATTGACCTCACTATAACTTTCTTTAAAATAACTTCCTTTAATTTAATTCAAACCTAAAGGAACTAACTTAAATTAAGCTAAGCTAACCTTCACAAACTTCCTCCTAGGCCATTAAAATTATCGATAATCTTAAAATAAAAAACTACACCCTGAAGACTGTAAAAATGCCACAGGGAGTAAAGCACCCCACCCTCTCTCTCTCTCTCTCTCTCTCTCTCTCTCTCTCTCTCTCTCTCTCTCTCTCTCTCTCTCTCAAAAATGTAACCCTCGAAATATCATATTACTCGATGGCCTGAGTCGGACCCATAATTAGAAGCCTCGGAGCGACTCGGTAACAATTATGAGTCGGGATTATTGGATTTATGCGGCGGTTAAATTTGGCGAGAGTTTCACCTAACGGTGTTTTGATAGTCATTCTCTGATCTCTTTCACACCCCCTCCCTCCCTCCCTCCAGGCCCTCCCGAGGAGTTTCTGTTTACTGCTCGTTTGGAGAGAGAGAGAGAGAGAGAGAGAGAGAGAGAGAGAGAGAGAGAGAGAGAGAGAGAGGTTGGCAACTTCCGCGATAAAAGGCACAGCGGAAGGATCAGCCTCCTTTGTTGTAACCGCATTTTTCATCAGTAATGAGTGCAAGTTGTTTTACGGGACATAACATCACGGCCTCAACACAGTGCACGCAAATTTTTACTAGTGGTGCTGTGTGTGTGTGTGTGTGTCATTTTGAAGCTATTATATCTGGCGACTGCACAGTACATAATATTATATTACGTTTGTTTGGTAGGCGTTTCGATTTTTTTTTTTTTTTTTTTTTTTTACCTTTTATTCAGACGCTGTTGATGTTTCTCTCGTGACGGTTGTTCTCTTACTCTCTTACTTGGCCTTACTTTTCATTACTGGGTGAGTTTGGTTTCTGGTTTTAATAACGCAGTTATTTATTTATTTATATATTTATTGCATTAATTACCTCAGCTGTCAGGTAGGTTATGTTCGTCTGTCTGAGTCTGTTAATAATTTAACGCAAAACGTTATGTGTGGATATCATCGAAATTCATACTAACGTTGGGCCTCGTGTCTAACAATAATTGAAAAATGGGAAGAATTTTTTTTATCATATATCACCTTTACCCGTCATCGTTAAGCATGAGGGCGAATCTCTTATGGCTTTTCCATAGACTTTCACTACCTTTTAGGGATGATTTTCAAGGCATAGTTTACCGTCCTTGAACGTATGCTCCTGTATTTTTTATTTCAGTACTATTTTGTTTTTGATCTGGTTGGCGACTGTTTCGGCATGTGCTCTTCCTGTTACTGTTATCTCAATGCAGTTGGTCTGGACTATGCACCTTTTTCCTCCTCCTTTACATAGCGTACATACTGCACACATCCCTGCCGAAAATACACTTAGAGAAGACGGTCCATTATCTTGGTAGTTAATCATGCCTCCTGGTGAGTTTCTTGCACTCCTCTCGTGGGGCGGTATATCCATGTAATATCCTGGGGATTTTCTTAAACTAAAATACCTTTCATTTGGTGGCAGAAGCATACAGTATAATGTTATCTATAAAAACACGAGCATTATTAAGTCTGACAACCACACACGGACGGAAGAGTCTGTGGATCCAACCCCACATCAATATTAATTCAGTTTTTCATATTATATTTTTAGTAACACTGACAATTTTTGTCTTTGACGCACTTAGAGTAGATGGTATGCACTACGGGTGAGATTTCATTCTTCTGGGTTGAATTTCTGTATTAGTTAAATTTTAATGCCAGGACATAACTTGTGCAGAGGGTTGACGGTGATAAATTTCTGTTGTATTCTGTCAGACACACAAAAAAATTTACATCTTACTCGTGCTACATGGCTGGAGTAAGTCGAAATAATGAAAGGCTCATCCCAATCACTTTTGCCTACGGTTCAATTCCCTAGTGACTTATATTGCTCACACTTATATGGACTGAACTGTTTTATTATTTGGGTATTAACAAACCAGTGACCGGGATGAGTATTAGTCACGGTAGACGTTACGCCAGAAAAGTCCCGATTCCGACTAGGGGTGAGAAGAGTAATGGGCCTTTGACAGTGACTCTAAGTTTCTGTTACGCCAAGTATACCGCCACGATCATTTCTTCCCCCTCCAACTTGACCACAATTTCCAGGTTCCCTCAACTGGATTTCTACTAAGGTCGGAATCAGATGTCGTCAGTCGCATATCAGACCACTTCAGTCAAAGTAAACTCGAATAGGAATAGTACTCTGTATGTGTGTGCATAAATAAGGGGAATCGTTTTCAATGCCTCACTGGATTATGTGTTACTTTTTTTTTTCCTCACCTTAATCTTTCCATCAGATTATTTCTATTCAAGCCTTGATGAAAATTCTCCATGTACCCCTTATACCTGTCTGAGTCTCTTTTTCCATGTTCTTATTAATATCTTTTGGGTTGTCACTACTTCCTACCCTACGAGTTATATCACCCATTAAACCATATGCCATTGTATTCACATTCTGGGGTCAACAAGAGAAAGTGAGATAATAATATACTATCTTAAGGTTTACGAGGAGACGAACACATAAGCTCCAAGATTTGTGACCAGGCATTCTGTATGGCGGCACTGATAACAATACTCACCCCCAGACACCACTAACCAAGCGCCAGTGAGTGCATCTGCAGACAAAAGTATACGTAGCTACAATCGTATTTCACCATTATCTTAAGACCTCATTTCCATTATTTTTCTCCAGTGGATTGGGGAGGTGTTCCAGGCCCAAGAATTATTGGAGAACAAATTGACAAAGACGGCATAATCAATGAAAAGGATCAGATTCTAAATTCATACTCAACCTCCACGTTAACAATGGGCCCCAAACTGATAATGTTTTCCTTCCAACAAACTTCATCTTCAGTTTTCTGTTATGCACAAGTTATTTATATTGCTTTCTCCAACAATCACACACCATATTAAACAATCCTCTAGGCCTATCCTTGGCCTCTCGTATGTCATTCCAATAACATAAATTAATCAATTTCAAAATAAGTTTAAGCAAAAGTTACTTGTAAGTGGAAATGTAACTTGGTATCTGTATAAAACGTTGTAGCAAATTTAATAACAACAACAGAAATAATAGTATGTGATATAGATAAAATGTAACAGCACAACCATAACAAAACAATGGGAAAAAATAATATTACCGGCACTTGTAAATAGCAATAGTTAGCAATTACGTAACTTGGTAAATGGTTTAGATGGACAACGGTGTCACTTGGCCAACTGTTGATCTCTCGTAGCTTTCCTTCTCGTATATAATGAGAGAATGATAACAGGGGAAGATAATGGTGGTCAGGCAAAAAGGTCACACACATATATTTATTACCCGAGTTTGTTATTATAATGATTATCACTTACTGCTACCTTATTAACCTTGCACAGGGAGAAGATTCAATGAGCGCCACCTGAGATAGCCCCTTGATAGAGTCTGACCTTCCTGACAGTATCATTAAGAAGGGGGACCTCGCTTCTTTCTCATTCTATTTCTCTCTCCTTCCTTTCATTTCTATCTCTCCTCACTTTCGTTCTTTCCTACTGTTTCCGTTATCTTTCTATATCTTTCCTTCGTTTAATTTCTATCTCTCCTCACTTTCGTTCTTTCCTACCTGTCTCCGTTATCTTTCTATATCTTCCCTTCCTTTCAATTTTGTCCCTCCTCTGGTTAATATTTTTGTTCCTATCTCCTTTATCATTCTGTATCTCTCTCCTTTCTTTCATTTCTATCCCTCCTCAATTTAATTCTTTTCTTCCTATCTCCTTTATCATTCTGTATCTATCTCCTTCCTTTCATTTCTATCCCTCCTCACGTTCATTGTTTACTTGCTATTTCCCTTCAGTTTCTTTCCTTAACCCCTCTCATATATTTCCTTCCTGCTCGTCTTCCTTTATTTCTTTCACATATCCCGTCTCTATCTATATTTTCTTCCTCTCCACTTATCCATTTCAGTTTTCTATCTCCTACCATTTATTCCGCGGCTTATATCCCTCGTATATCGCATTTCCTTTCCCTCACCCTTTTATCACTGTTCATTTTATATTCATCCATTTCTTACCTACCTTTTCCACAGCTCCATCCTCATTTTCCCTCATATGTTGTCCTATTCCTTCAACCTCAAATTCCCATTGCTGTTTAGTCTATCAACTTTTAACTATATCTTCATTCAAACCATATGATGTGTAAATGTTACCCATTCCTAATTTTATACCTGAATGCATCAAAATGTCATCACTTCTCTGTTCATAATTGCACAATCATCCTGTATCGTATGATCAAAATACGTCTATAATTTTTTAAATTATCTTGTTTACTAACCAACCAACCAACCAACAAGATTAAAAATGTAAGTGAGGAGCTAGCCTACAAGAAACCAATTTACAAGGCAGCCTGTTTTGGGAATAGTTCGTAGGTATCAGTTGCTCAGTTTAGATTTGCCGACATCATAATAACCTCATTATCCTGACTTCAACTTCCTATTGCCTTGCCATTTATCCTTACTCTTTTTCTCCTATTCTCCCTCCCTTCCTTCCTTTTATGTTTTGTCTTTTTTTACTCCTCATACCCTTCCTACCCTCTCTCTACCCTTTCTCTCATTTCATTCCCTATGTCCTCTCATTATTACTTGTTTTTGTTAACGCCTCATTTCCTCCCTCACTTCATCCTTCCCTTTCTGCTCTCATTTCCTTCCTGTTTCCTCTCTCCAATTTTTCCATATTTCTTCTTCTATCATTTCAACCTTCCCTTCCTTCATTCTCTATTCATCCTTCTTCCTTTTCTCGTCCCTCAATCCCGCCTCCTCTTCTTCCTTCCCATCCCATTCTTTCCTCTTTTTCATTTCCACCTTCCTCCCTTCCTTTCTCATCCCACTCTTTCCTCTTTCTCATTCCCACCTTCCTCACATCCACCTTGTAACCCACAGATCCCGGTTTAATTATTCCCGCATCTCTTTAAGGACCCTGTGATCGTGTATGAAAATTGGAGGCTTCTAATTCCTCCTGACCATGCCACAAAACAAGCTCCTTCCCTATGGGTTTGTGTTTCGTGGCAATATTTGAAGGACTCATTTACCTCCAATTTTCTGACTACATCACAGGGTTCTTTAATAGCGCCGTTTATCATCTGGTAGAGTGATCCCAGGTTGACCCCGCTCCTGCCTAGCTCTCCCTCACTCTCTCCTCTCCATTACTACTCTCTATCTTACCACACATACACATACACTCACTCACTCTCTCTCTCTCTCTCTCTCTCTCTCTCTCTCTCTCTCTCTCTCTCTCTCTCTCCGATTACACCTCTATATCTCACCACTGCCCGGGGCCCCTCTCTCTCACTCACAACACCCTCTATTTTTCACTCACAACACCCTCTCTATCTCATCTCTCTCTCATTCATAACACCCTCTCTCTTTCACTCTCCATACCCCCTCTCTACCTAACCATACACCCTCTCTCTACCTAACCACACCCTCTTTCTCTACCTAACCACATAAACTTACACTAACACACACACACATACACACACACTCTCTCTCTCTCTCTCTCTCTCTCTCTCTCTCTCTCTCTCTCTCTCTCTCTCTCTCTCTCTCTCTCTCTCTCTCTCTCTCTCTCTCTCTCTCTCTCTCCTCGCCCTTGGTGTTTGAATCTCCATCTTTATTCAGTGTTTCGTGAGGAGAGAAAAAAATCGTGATAGATCGTTGGCTTGTCTGATCTCCTCTTTCTTGGTATATTTTTAGTCAATTTGTCCATTCCTTTTTTCGCCTTTTATACAGCTTCTATTGTATCTTTTTCTCCTTGGTCTATCTTTAATAAAAATCCTAAACGCTACTGACTGTACTGTGCATCACGGAGACCAGGAAAATCATCCATCGCAATTTCAGACAGTGTAGATAAAAAAAATCAATACCGTAGTCCCAATTTGAGGATTATGTTAACCAACTTTATAATACTATCATGTAATTACAGTAGGTTAAAGTTGCTTCGATATAAACAATAATTAAATACAGCCCGAGTATAATATGAAGATAACGTCCATTGTTTATAGGTTTCACACTTAAATTCTGGATAACGATATTTTCATTTGTCTATAATCAATAACGAGTGATTTTCCTCGTTGGATGCGTATGACTCATATTTGAAAGTAATAACAATAGAACATGTAATTATTACTTCTGAATCTGACAGAACATGTTACGCTGAATTTTAAGGAAGGTTTGATTGATATCTTATGAAACGAACTGACATTGTGGGGGACGGACAGAACTTACAGTTTTGTAGCAGAATCTATTGCGGTACAAAAGTATTATAGAATACTGTTACAGGTATCAGACATTTTATACCTGTATTAGGATATTGGTTTTGTATCGAGTTAATAAGATGAACTGCATTAATGCATTATTGTTGAAAGAGAGAATTCGGTGTAAATGGAGGGGCTGTACAAGTAGGGCAGGAGAGGGGCTCCCCCTGGAAGAGAAGGAGAGGAAGGACGAAGAAAGATTTGAAGAGGAAACCAGAAAAGTGCAAGTGAGAGAAGGGAAGGGGTGAAGGGAGGAGATGAGACTAACTATTAACACAAAAATCACCCTTCTGCTACGCAAGTGAGAAACTGAACTTTTGCAGGCGACTGTGCATACAAATACACACACACAATCCCATGTACAGCCACAATCAAATATCCACCGACACTTTCCTTCCATCATGCAAGTAAATCAGTATCATATCAAAATATAATCATCCAACACCTTATGTCAACTCAACCCCCTCATTTATTTTTATGAGGTGCTGCAAAATCATACATGTGTTGTTTTTTTATTACCAAGATATTTACTACGATGGATGGAAAGTGTCGGTGGATATTTGATTGTGGCTGTACATCTCCAATACACCACACTACCCCACCCCTCCCCTCCCAACCGTGACGCGCAAAACAGACAGAAAGACAGACAGTCAGGCAGGCAGGCAGGCAGGCGGAGAGACGGAAAACTCAACCCCCGTGATTGATGTATGTGTGTGTGTGTGTGTGTGTGTGTGTGTACAGTATGTGTGTGTGACTGTGTGTGTGACCGTGTATGAGAGAGAGAGAGAGAGAGAGAGAGAGAGAGAGAGAGAGAGAGAGAGAGAGAGAGAGAGAGAGAGTATATATAGGGAGCTGAGTTTTATCATGAGGGGAGGCCTAATGGGAGAGAGACAGCAAGATGGGAAGGGGAGGAGGCAGAGAAAGAAAGGGTGAGGGAACGTATAGGAGTAATGAGGGAAGACGAGAGTTGGGAGAAAAGTTGATAAAGTCGTGTTGGGGATGTGACTCTGCTAATCTACTTCCCTGGGTCTTGCGTCAGGGGGATTACACAGGATTTACACACAACAACAGACCTACAGCTTCGGTCCTTACTCTTTGTAAATTGGAGCGCCTTAATTCCTCCAAAGTAGGCGAGGAAACAACTAGATTAAAAAAAAAAAAATGGTGTCCAGTTGCTTAGAGTAATTTGGAGGAATCAGTAAAGTAACGTAGAAATCTCCCACTAATTCAGGAGGAGGAAGAGATGAAAGTCAAAGAGGAGGCCTAGGAAAACGAGAAGAGAGATTTGGGTGGGAAAGAGAAAGGTGATGATGAGATGAAGAGGGTGGATGGGGGGAATGGTGATGAAAGTGATGAAGAGTGTATATGGGGGCAATGGTGATGAAGGTAAGTGGGATAGGATGGGGAGAATTTGAGGAAGTTGTTGTATAAGGTGAAATGAGGAGAAAAAAGGGGCGATCCGAAGATGAGAAAGTCCGAGTGAGGAGGAGAACGGAGTAAGGTAAGAAGAAGAAAGGGAAGGTAGTATGAAGAGGGAGGAAGAGGATGAGGAGGTGAAGAGATAATAATGATGAGGAAGGAGAAAGGGAAGCCACGGAGATAGATATTTATCTTCCTGCAGCCTAGAGACTTTCAACTTTCTTTAGCAAACTTCAGATGATTGTATTAATTTTGTCACTCGAGAAAATCATATACCTGAGCAGTACTAAGAATTACAAAAGTATCCGAAGGTCAGAAAGGAGATGAAGAGTTAGGGAAAGGAAATCTCGAGTAGGGAAAAGGAGAGCAGAAGTAAGGAACATGGAGAGAAGTACTGTAGTTTGTCCAAATTCAGTGCAACACATAATGACTGCCGAAGTACGGGAAACAGCCGAGTGCAGCAGCGTACCGCATACAACATCAGAGGAAGAAATGCAGGAGATACACTGTACTTGAAAAGACATATAACCAGCAGACGAGGTAGTGCACAGTGGTAGGCGTAAAACATCCCTTATTTATAGGAAGAGAAGTATAGACACAGAAGAAGCAGTATCGTAATATACGTTTCGTGGTAGAATCAGTATTGGAAATGAATGCATACCGAAAGCCGCAGTAATAGCATACTGTGCAAAGTAGTAAATATAGCATTTTTACTGAACTCGTAGTATGCATAGCAACAGATGTACTAAGAAGCAAAATAGCATGTGTAGCAGTAGTAGTGGTATGGTCAGCAGAAGCAAATCACACCCGTGACTACAACAGCAGTACATGATAGTGGCAGTAGACCTGAACGACGACTCTTGAAGACGAGAGAAGCCAGCGATTGTGGTGATTGTGAGGCCCAGAATGGCAGTAATGACAACAATCAGTCCGGCCACATTAGTATCAGTTCCCCCAGCAAAACCAGCATTTGGAAGAGGGAGGAGGACACTTGTGGTCGCAGTAGCAGTGGGATGGAGTCGGGTAGGTGGTTGTCATGTTGGGGTGTGGATGATTGGTGATGATAGGGGTTGCTCTGGTGGTTATAGGTAGGTAGGTTACAGGTGCAGTCGGTTGGGTGGTGGTTTTGTTGGGAAAGTACAGTACAATGGCGGTGAGGGAAGGGGTAAGAGGAAAAGGGGGGAAGGGAATAGTCGGGAGTGAAGAGGAGTTCACAGGAGAATGAGGGGATGGAAAGTCGTATAGGAGGGAGAGAAGGGGAAGAACAGGGGACGGCAAGAAATTGCCCGAAGTTAAAGGAGTATTCAAAACAAGAACACGCCTGGAGAAGCAAATATGTGAAAGATAAAGCGTGAATATTGTTTTGAAAAGGAGAGACATTAGCTTGAGACGAAAGACAGGGAACTGGAGTGGAAGATAGAGGGAGTGAAGCGAGGGAGGATAGTGGAAGGAGCATCGGAAATGGTTAATGAAAGAGCTACATATAAAATTATTAAAATTGTATAGTCTACTACACGAACAGACAGCACACTTGGGATGGTTTCAGCCATAAAATCCTTCCACACGCTGTCTTATAATCATGAGGTTGAAAAGAGAAAAAAAAATAAAATGAATGTAAAAAAGGGAACAAATTCCATCGGTGAAAAATTATCAACTCCCATTGTTCCGGTTATAGTATATCAGTTTCTGTTATTCCTATATTTTAAGAGGTATCAAAATCAGACCCCGAAGCAGAAAAGAAAGAGATAAAAACGATGAGCCATTTTTCACACTGCACATCACTGTCGCTCCTATTAAAAAAAAAAAAATAAAAAAAAATAAAATAAAATAAAAACGAGTCCAACAAACCAGGAAGACAGAAGGAGGCATGTGCTGTGTTAGGGGCAAAAGGAAATAGCGTGCTTGAGGCTCGAGTCACGGGAGGGATGACAAAAGAAACACCGTATCTGGGAAAAGTCTCCTCCAGTCCCACCTGACGTGACTATAACGTGTAAGAGACGGAGGGGAGGGGAGGGGAGGGGAGAAGGAAGGGAGGGGAGGGGAGAAGGGAGGGGAGAAGGAAGGGAGGGGAGGGGAGAAGGGAGGGGAGGAGAAGGGAGGGGAGGAGAAGGGAGGGGAGAAGGGAGGGGAGATGGGAGGGTAAGGGAGAAGGAAGGGGAGATGGGAGGGTAAGGGAGAAGGAAGGAAGGGAAGGGAGGGGAGGAGAAGGGAGGGGAGAAGGGAGGGGAGAAGGAAGGAAGGGAAGGGAGGGGAGGGGAGAAGGGCAGATTCGCACCCCTTGCCTATACTCTTGCCTACCTCACAGTATATACATCACACACACACACAACATAGTCACCCTCACATATCACAGCAGAGGCAAATTTGCAGTGTCAAAAAGTCCAGGTAATGTTTATAGTTGTTGTAGCAGTAGTAATCTCAGTAACAATTAGTAATGTAATAGGAATAGTAATGGTAGCAGTAGTAGCAATTAGTTGAAAATATACCATACAGTAACGGTAGCAGTGTTGGTAATGGCAATGGCAATAGGATGGTAATGGCAATAGGATGTAATTCATAGCAGTCATAATGGTGAACAAATTAAAGCAAGTGGTAATGGTAGCAAGAGCAGATGCAATAATGGTAGTAAGAGCAACAGTGGTAATGGTAGTTTGAGCAGCAGTGGTAATGGTAGCAGATGCAGTAATGGTAGGAAGAGCAACAGTGGTAATGGTAGCAAAGTAACACAAGTAAAGGTGTGTTTGTGTGCTAAGTGGCGTGCAATTGGTGGTGATTCCCCTGGAGGAGTTGGTGTGGATAGTGGTCATGCGGGAGGCCTAATAATTGTTTCTAATGGGGAGGGCTATAATTGGGATGCCATTACTCGTGTTTACAGTATAGCGGGTGTTGAGTGTTGTGGTGTTGTTGCTGCTACGGGTGGTGGGTGGGTGATGGTGGTGAAATTGTTGTTGTGTATTAGTGGTGTTGTGGTGGGTGTGGTGTTGGTGTTGATGGGTGTGGTTTTGGTTTGTGTGGTGTTGATGGTGGGGGTTTTGGTTGGTGTGGTGGTGTGGTTGGTGTGGTGGTGGTGTTGGTGTTGGTGGGTGTAGTTTTGGTTGGTGTGGTGGTGGTGTTGGTGTTGGTGGGTGTAGTTGGTGGGTGTGGTGTTGGTGGGTGTGGTGTTGGTGGGTGTGGTGTTGGTGGGTGTGGTGTTGGTGGTGGTGTGGTTGGTGTGGTGGTGTGGTGGTGTGGTTGGTGTGGTGGTGTGGTTGGTGTGGTGGTGTGGTTGGTGTGGTGGTGGTTGGTGTGGTGGTGTGGTGGGTGTGGTTGTGGTTGGTGTGGTTTTGGTTGGTGTGGTTGGTGTGGTGGGTGTAGTGTTGGTGGGTGTGGTGTTGGTGGGTGTGGTGTTGGTTGGTGTGAAGATGTTGGTTGGTGTGATGGTGGTAGGTGTGGTGTTGGTGGGTGGTGGTAGGTGTGGTGGTCGTGGTGAAATGACAGTTATTGCAGTAGCTATGATGGTGATCGTCGTGGCGGGGGTGATGGTAATAGTGGTAAAAGTACAGTTAGGAATGGTAATGGCAGTGTTGATGGTTGTGATAGTTGTTGTGGTGAGTGATGATGGTGGCGAGTTAACATCATAATTATGTCCTCTCTTCCCTCCCCTCCCTTTCTCCTTTCCACATCGTTCCTCCTCCCTCCCTCCCTCCCTACCTCCCTTTTTTCTACACCCCTTCTTCTCCCCCCTCTGACCCACCATCCCTCCACAACAGAGAAGAAACGAATTATTACCTCCTTAATTATCTATCTGGCCACCACACTCTTTAATTTCACTGATAATTGTTAATTGAATTTTCCCGTCTTGTGTGAATGTCGTTTGAGGGAGAGAAGGGGAGGAGGAGAAGGGGGGTGGGTGGTAATAAAAGAAGAGGGAAAGGGAAGGGAGGGGGAGGGAGGGAGGTGGAATGCATAGGAGAGGTGGAAAGAGGAGAGAGGGAAGAGAGGATGGTAGATGGGGGAAGGGAGAGATTGATTGATTGATTAATAATAGGCCCCGCAACATCGAGGTCATATAGCGCCAGAAGGTGATAGAGAGATGAGACAGCAAGCAGGCAGTAAATGGAAAGAAAGGAGATACAGTTGAAGAACTGAAAGGGAGTGGCTGGGGCTGAAGGGGCGCTAAAACCCTTAAAGTATTGCCCACATCACTACTGTAGCCTACAGGCAACATCCCCCCCCCCCCCAGGGGAAAAGGAGAGAAATAGTCGTTCAGGAGCTTGAAGGAAGGAAAGAAATGAAAAGGGAGAAGGATAAAATGACAGAGTTCGGGAGGAGAAAGACAGTACTGTCAAAATAAAGGAAATAGCGTGTGGAGAAAGAGTAAAGTATGGAGTACCATATCTCCTCTCAACCACATTTCTTTCCCTAGCCATCTTCACATTTTCCTTAGATGTTGATGGCTAATGTGGGTGTGTATGTAATAGGTAGGGACATGTGGATGGCTAATGAGGGGGTGAGGGTGAACTGAGGTTAGTGACGTCAACGCGGACATTGCACACTCCATAAACAGATCACATACACCATAGGATTAAAAAGTTTCGCCCGAACAGGGGCTCGAACCCTGGACCCTTAGGTTAAAAGCCTAATGCTCTACCGACTGAGCTATCCGGGCTCATGTTAATAAGTATCAAATATATGTATATGTACTTAGGTATTCTTAGGCTATCTAAGCTAACTAGTAAGACAGAAACAAATCACCTCAATGTTACTACTATAGTAGAAGACCTGTTTCGTGACTTAGTTTGGAGAATTCCCTAGTACTCCAATTTACCTTCAAAAGTGGCTCAGAATATTGAGGCCATCTATTGTGTGGCAAAATCTGAAGGAAATGACAGCTGCCAAATTGTCTTAAGTTGTTGTTGTTGTTGTTGTTGTTGAAGTTCCTCAAGCTGTCTGACCGAGCAGCCCCGAGTCTTTAGTTGTTGTTGTTGTTTATGTTCTCCAGGGGCAGAATGGCCTCCTGCCCCACAGACCCCCGGTACGCTCTGGTCGCAGTTAAAAAAACAAAACAAATTAAAATAAAGGAGGGGCTGGCCCTATGTGCCTGGGCTACCGAAGCAAATCCCAGGAAGATGGGACCAGACCTTACTGGACCAGGGAGTCTGGGGGCCTCCGACTGCCAGGGAGATTGGGGGAAGGTCTTTGATCCCACAGCCAGTGCTGTGGGCCCAAGTCCACGTTACCACACGAGCTACAAGTGGGGCCGCACCTTCCATGAGACCAGTCATGTAGGGACCATAAAGGGGAGGGAGTTTAGAATGCTGCATGCAAAGGGATGATGCACGCCCCCCCCCCCCCATGTGCTGGATAAAAAGAGCCTCCGGTTGCAGTACACCTCACATGGATATTTAATTCATGAGGGCAGATCTCGTCAAATCCACTAGAAAGTGACCAGATCCTACAACAATCTTTATTCTTGCCCTGTGGGTGGGATGGCTAGTATTCATAGAGAATAAAGTCAGCCTCCCTTGAAAATCATCTTAAGTTGTTGTCGTCGTAAGTTAACTATTATACTCATATTAATTCATTATATTTAACTGAACCGCATAATCCAAAAGAACTAGGGATCCGTTAGGGCAAATGTGTTTCAATGGTTTATGGAGCGATTGGTGGGTGGTAGATGAGAAGTGTGCTGGGTAGTTGAGAAGTGTGCTAGGTAGTTGAGAAGTGTGCTGGATAATTGAGAAGTGTGCTGGGTAGTTGAGAAGCGTGCTGGGTAGTTGAGATGTGTTGTGGGTAGTTGTTGAGTTGTTGAGCGGGTAGTTGAGATGTGTAGTGAGTAGTAGTTGTTGTGTAGTGGGTAGTTGTTGTTGTTGAGATGTGTAGTGGGTAGTTGAGATATGCAGAGAAGTGTGAAAGCTTAGGGAAATAATTATTATATTCTCATCCAATGATGCACATTGAGGGTCCTACACCTACCCCGTCTACCTTTCCTTTTCCATGTTTTTTACCCACATCTTGCAATCACTTAACAACTTTTTCTCTCAAACTACCACCTCACTCTATCATTATCAACCTTACCTCCCCCCTACTTTCACGAACACATGTACAGTACCTCACTCCTGCTTTCATCCTCCACCAGTCGGTATAACTCCCACCACAACAACCAGTGCCATCTCTCTCCCTGTCTGCCTTCATATAAGTGCCGTCTCCGACCCTCCCCCGTCTTTCCTTTTTTTTCCTACCGTACCCTCCCATACCTTCCTTCACTTCCTACCATCTCTTTACTCATCATTACCTAGCAACTATAAGAACATTCTCCATCCACATTGTAATATTTGTATTATTATTTATTTGTGTAGAACGTAATAATGATTTTTTTCACCTAACCCACTTTTTATGCACTTATGATCAACACCGAGTAAAAGGTAATCAATCTACTATATGATTATTTTAAGATGCTCGGAAAGATGGTTACCTACCTAACTACCGTACCATTTTCCTTTAGAGGTAATGTACCCAAATATTATAGATCACAATAAAATCATATTCTCTTGCCTTCAATTATCTCCCACCATATGTTGCCTTCACCTATCTTCTATTCTCACCTGTTTTCACCTACTTCCATCCCTCTCCGGCCCCTATCGTCTTGCACCTCACCATATGCCTCAATCCCACTCAACAGTTACCGTCTATTTCCTACCCTCACTTGCCTTAAACTTTTCCACTTCAGCCTTCATCATTTTTTACTTCACTACCTGTCTCACTTCCCCTCGAACAATAATTCCTGCCTTCATCTGCTTCCTCCTTTCCCTTACCATCACCTCTACCCTACCCTACCCAACCCTCCTCTCCCCTCCCTTGCCTGCCTACCTGCTTGCTTGCCCGGACCCTACCACGTGAAGGAATGCCTCGCCACTACTTTCTAAGGACCGCGTCACACTAAGAAAAATCCGGCCAGCAAAACAAGCGGCGTGTTTTTCTCTCCTGGTGGGGGCGGCTCAACGGGACTCGGCTCGGAGGTTTTACTGCCAAGAATCACAAGATACATCACTCCTATCATACTGCACACGGCTCCGTGAATGGTTAAGAAAGCAAGTATAGTTCAGGCCCTAAAAAATTATTCGGCACCCCATACTCAGTTACGATCAATGTTACAGACGACGTGAAGATGAGGTTCAGAATGCCTCGTGTCATAATGGGATAATAATGCATCGTGTGTAAGGATACCGAATAATTTTTGTATGGCCTGTACAGTCATGCCCAGGTGTTAGGTACCGAGCCTTTACACTCTGTACTTAATACTACCAATGAACACCCAATACAGGAGATGTAAAAAGTGTAACAGTTTTGAGGATGGTTGTGGTAATGATCTAAGTAAATACATAGCAACTGTTGGTATTACCTCTATTAATATTATCATATCATCATTACTATCATTATTTAATAATATTACTAATATAAAAAATCATCAAGATGGTACAGTAACGGACATAAGGGATGACAAACCTGACCTTTGTTTTCATGTACTCTTATATAACATGCTACCTTCAGTATATAGGCCTGTTTACTGAAAATTTAAAGATGTATATCATTTAGTTTGAGATAAATTATATACAACTCATTACCAGGAGACTTCAAAATGTTTACTGGTCACCTCTATGCGTAATGAAATTATTGGTCGGAATTTACAATAACCCGTGATAGTGCACGTGTGTATATATGTTGGTGAAGGCCTGGATCTTGGGAACGTAAATATATAAAACATTTGGAAATTGCATAACATAAAAAAGAGATCGGTTCGATAACACATCAACAGGACGACTCGAAAATGTTCATGACTCGTTGCAGCTGTGTGAAATCATGGGATGGATACAAGGCAAAATTTTCAGGGATAGACTGATACTGGTGAATACAACACAACTTAAAAACACAACTTAAGACTGGTACACACTCACATAACAAGTTCCCACCAACCAGTCGTGTTGCTGAGGCGTCCAATATTGTTGTCACGTCAATCTATCAATCAGCCACTGTTTCTGAAAAATAATAAGACTATCTGAATTTCGAGTGTTCAGATTTTAAATGTACAAGCAATATTTTTTATTGAAAGTAACTCACTGCACTCAGCATCGAACATTATAATAAAGTATTTGTGAATAAATGAAGATAAAATTAAAGACACCCATCCGTTAAGGCAAATAGACAATCATATATTATGTACCCGGCTAGACAGACAAATTATTCGACGTCAGTCAAAATATACGAGTACATGAATACATAGAGACAAGCAGACAATACACACACACACGAGAGAGAGAGAGAGAGAGAGAGAGAGAGAGAGAGAGAGAGAGAGAGAGAGAGAGACAATAACCCCCACCTCACTAAGTTTCCAGGAAATATATACTGACCAGTCCGTCACCTGCCAAATGGAATGGAAACGTCAAAAACCTCAACAATAAAAATGAGAGAGAGAGAGAGAGAGAGAGAAGGGGGAGGAAGACTGAGACGTATTTGATTAGATATAGAATCAAAAAATAAATGAATGAGAAGGGAATAATGAGGATGGAAAGAATATGTATATACATACATAATTATACAGAGAGAGAGAGAGAGAGAGAGAGAGAGAGAGAGAGAGAGAGAGACAATGAGGTGGCCACACGCCTGATCGAACGTAATAATCTGAACCACAATTTATTCTCACCAAGTTTTTTTCCGAGTGATTGATAGTGATACAAAACCGCGACCAATATTGTTAAGGCATTTTTAGCGTGGATCTTTTACACACCTTATATATATATATACACACAGAGAATTCTTGTTTTCCTGTTCGTTGTTACAAATTCTTACACGTCATTATGAGCTACTCTCGCTAAATTTGACGTCGATATTGTATTCCAAGTTATGGTATGCTTCAATTTACATATAATATGCACGGGAAGCATATTCCTGAAGTCGATACTAGTATAAAATTGCACATTTGCATGTGCATAGAGATAGATAGAGATAATGCAATAGTGTCCTAGTACTCTACCAACTCTATATTTGCCCTTATCCCAGGTTCTTGTCTGAGAAGACATACACACTGATATATTCTTAGAATAATAACTACAGGTAAGGAAGGAGCTTTAGTTTTTTATTTTAAATGCTATGGCATCAGAAATCGATGGCAAATACATCTGAATTTGTTTAGTTTATAGTTCTTTGCTTGTTAGTACAACTACTCCTCTCCCTGTGTATTTCCTCCATATGTTGTAGTTTTTTACGTTGTACAGTCTCTTATGTTTACATTAAATTTCGCCGCTCTCTCTCAAGTATCAAGTGGCTATCGTAATAAAAACGGGTACTGCAATCTTTAAATATACCTTAAACTTAATATAAATATGTAGCTGGTCCTCATTAGTATTAATAAATGTTTTTGAATCATACAATATACAAGTATAGATATATTTTAGCTGAATATGACGTAAAACTCGCATGCATTCAAATTTATTACCCCTACTTTGTGAGATGGAATTATACACAATTTTGGCAAGGTTTGCAGTGTCGCCATTCACCTAGACAGTTATTACACCATGTACTTTTTATACAATACCATAAGAAGGGGAGAAGCTTGATGTACTAATGTTCTTTCATGTAATCCCAACAATTATTTATAAAGTACGCTTCGTGCAAACAGGTAAAAAAGTGCTTTTTTCAAAGGTTATTTCTACATTCGTTGTTGGTAATACAATAGGAGGTGGAGCCTGACCGTCAAGGGGCGGAGCCTGTTTATACTAGTATCGACTTCAGGAATATGCGCACGGGAATCATAGTAAAATATAGTCAACTAATTACATATATTTCTACAGCACATCTGTAAAGTATATTATTATAGGCTAATACCCTACTTACAACATCACCACCTTCATTACTCACAACACACCACACACTCACTAACCAACCAACCAACCACAAACACCATAACGCAACTCAGAAACGTACGGTAAAAAATAATACTATTATTATCAATAATACAAATAAATAACAGTAATAAAAATAACGCTACCAATAGCAATAATAATACTCTTTTTTGTATTAACAATAATAATAATCATCATTATTATTATAATAAAAACAATAATGATGATAACAATAATAATCTGCCCAGGGGGGCTGACTTTATTCTCTGTGAATATTAGCCATCCCCCACACGGCTAGAATAAAGATTGTTATAGGATCTTCTCACTTTCTACTGGATTTGACGAGATCTGCCCACATGGATTAAAAATCCACCTGAAGTGTACTGCAACCGGAGGCTCTCTTTTTTTTCCCCCACTGCTGTGTGGACCGCCAGAATAATAATAATAATAATAATAATAAACAGGTGGCTGTGACTCATACCCAGCACCATCGCCCCTCACACTAGGTCAAGTACCGGGCCATGCAAAGTAATTAAGAGAGGGTAATCAATATGGGAAAATTAATGCCAGTTATTAATAAGGGCTAATGGAAACGGTAACCTCGTCTGTGTGGGAGGGGAGAGGAGTGGGATTGGGAGAACAAATGGTGGACTAAGAAGGAAGGGAATGAGAATGAGTGGCTTGGGGCCAAAGGAGAAGGATTGGGATAGGCTAGAGGGATTTGATTTGGGAAGGAGTGGTCTAGGGTGGATATAATGTGGGTACTGGAGATGTTATATGGGTAGTTTTGGGAGTAATATGATTATAGATTATTTATATTATAAAGAATATAAGGGATAAAGTACATAAGATGTGAAGAGTGCTGGGTGGGATATGGTCAGTCTTGGGAGTAGCTGGGTTATGTAGGGAGTTGTGTGTGTCGCGTTTGGGAGTAGTGTGGATATGTTTTAGGTAGTATTGTGGGTAATGTATAGAGTGTTTGGAAGAGGTGTGGTTGCAGTGTGACAGTGATGGGTGTCAAATAATGAATGGTGCCGGCAGGAGCGTGGGTGTATTATATATATATATATATATATATATATATATATATATATATATATATATATATATATGAGAGAGAGAGAGAGAGAGAGAGAGAGAGAGAGAGAGAGAGAGAGAGAGAGAGAGAGAGGGGCACATTAATACTTTACATTTGTATTGGTTTTCATGGGAGTAGTGTTGATGAAGGTGAATACTATTTGAGTAGTGTTGGGAAATAGTGCTGGAAATATTATCAGTAGTGTGGATAAAGACGGATGCTCTTGGGCTTACAGTGGATAAAAATGAATAAACCTGGAAGCAGCATGGATGGGGAGTGGATCATGTTACCTTAATATAATGTGGATGGTGTGTATAGCTTTATATATAGCGTGGATGTATGTGGTTGGTTGAAAATGTATTGCCTTGGTTGCAGTGTGGATGCTGTGTGGATGGTTTTTGGTGTAGAGTGGATAGCAACAGATGTGTACGCTGAAAAATCACTTCATTAAACGTTCAACAGGCAAAAACGAGGCCAATTTCGACCCTCTGTTTACTTCCTCGAAGGGTCACGTTCAGGTTAAGTGTAACTACTATTCCCATGTCTAAAAAAAAAATAGTTGTGTGTTTACTTTACGACATGCAACCTCGGGTCCACCACACCCTTGCTCCCTAAGACACAAATTGGCATAAACCGGCCAGGTACCGATAAGGAAGAGGTACTTGGTAGGTTGGTGAAGGGTTAAATTGGGAAGTAAGGGAACATGAGCAGAAAGGGAGTAGTAATAGGAAAAGGGAAAGGATGTGTTATAAGCGGAACAGGGGGGGAGAGAGAGAGAGAGAGAGAGAGAGAGAGAGAGAGAGAGAGAGAGAGAGAGAGAGAGATATGCACATTAAAACTTTACATTTGTATTGGTTTTCATGCCTTCCCTCCTTGAAAGCGTTTGTGGGCATCCTGTTGTCAGTGCTTGCTTGCTTGCTTGCTTGAGTCAGGCAGGCAGTCAGGCAGGACCTCTAATTGCTTGTTGGCGGGAAGGGATGGGTGCTGGGAGTTGAGGTGACAGGTGGGTCAAGAGTGGTGGGGTGGTGGTAATCGACTGAGTTCATCTGTAGGTAGGTAGGTAGGTAGGTAGGTAGGTAGGTAGGTAGGTAGGTAGGTAGGTAGGTAGGTAGGTAGGTAGGTAGGTAGGTAGGTAGGTAGGTAGGTAGGTAGGTAGGTAGGTAGGTAGGTAGGTAGGTAGGTAGGTAGGTAGGTAGGTAGGTAGGTAGGTAGGTAGGTAGGTAGGTAGGTAGGTAGGTAGGTAGGTAGGTAGGTAGGTAGGTAGGTAGGTAGGTAGGTAGGTAGGTAGGTAGGTAGGTAGGTAGGTAGGTAGGTAGGTAGGTAGGTAGGTAGGTAGGTAGGTAGGTAGGTAGGTAGGTAGGTAGGTAGGTAGGTAGGTAGGTAGGTAGGTAGGTAGGTAGGTAGGTAGGTAGGTAGGTAGGTAGGTAGGTAGGTAGGTAGGTAGGTAGGTAGGTAGGTAGGTAGGTAGGTAGGTAGGTAGGTAGGTAGGTAGGTAGGTAGGTAGGTAGGTAGGTAGGTAGGTAGGTAGGTAGGTAGGTAGGTAGGTAGGTAGGTAGGTAAGTAAGTAAGTAAGTAAGTAAGTAAGTAAGTAAGTAAGTAAGTAAGTAAGTAAGTAAGTAAGTAAGTAAGTAAGTAAGTAAGTAAGTAAGTAAGTAAGTAAGTAAGTAAGTAAGTAAGTAGGTAGGTAGGTAGGTAGGTAGGTAGGTAGGTAGGTAGGTAGGTAGGTAGGTAGGTAGGTAGGAAGGTAGGTAGGTAGGTAGGTAGGTAGGTAGGTAGGTAGGTAGGTAGGTAGGTAGGTAGGTAAGTAAGTAAGTAAGTAGAAAGGTAGGTAAGTAAGTAAGTAAGTAGAAAGGTAGGTAAGTAGTAGGTGGGTAAGTAAGTGGGTGGGTTGGTGGGTAGATAGATGGGTTGGTGGGTAGATAGATGGGTGGGTGGGTGGGTTTTGGTAGGTAGGTGGGTGGGTGGGTGGGTGGGTAGGTAGGTAGGTAGGTAGGTGGGTGGGTTGGTGTGTAGATAGATGGGTTGGTGGGTCGTGTGTGGGGAGGATGGTAAAGGAAAGGATGGAGGAACTTTTTTTTATATTATTATTTCTGTCTCTGTGTCTCTCTACCTGTCTCTTGTCTCTCTCTTCCTCTCTCCAATAGGGCTAATTAACCTTTTTGTGCTTTTCGTTGGCTTCCTTTCTTCTTTCCAATGTACAGTCGTTTATTCCTACATTTTCTTTTCTTTCTACATTTTTGCTGATCTCTAATCTCTCTCAACATTTTCACCCTCATCTTTTTCTCCCTTTCCCTTGCCTACATCCCTAATCCCCAACTCCCCAAGTTACCAATCTCTCACCACAGCATCACCCTCATCTTTCATCCCCTTCCCCTTGCCCCCATCCCAATCCTCTACCTCCCCAACTTACCAATCCATCTCTCCAGCAACACTCATCATTTTCTTCCCCTTTCCTCAAACCACCAGCTATCGGCCCCCCGCATCTCACGCCAGCCACCCTCCTCCAGTCTCAAACCCTGGCTGGAGACTGACGCCTTTGGAGGGTAATGGCGGGGTCGCCTTCTCACTCGGCCCGGTAATTAAATTGACACCAGGTAAGACGTGGGGGCGGCCAGGCGTGAGATGGGGGAGGGGGCGTGAGATGGGGGGCGTGTGGAGGGAGGGGGCGTGTGGAGGGAGGGGGCGTGAAATGGGGGGCGTGTGGAGGGAGGGGGCGTCAGGAGGGAGGGGGCGTCGGGAGGTGATGTGAGTGAGTGGTGTAAGTGTGGTTTGGGGTATACAGCGAATATTGTGGGTCGGGGGCTTGATGAGGAGACCAAGTGTGTTTCTGGGTAATTGTATGGGCAGGTTCCATCCGTCAATATTGTTTCTTCTCATCCTTTAACTCCATTTCCTTCTATCACATTCTTCCTTTAATGTTCCTTCCTTTTCATTATGTTCTTCCTTTCTTCTCTCATATTCCCTCCTTCCATTTATATTCAATCCTTTATCGATTATCTTTCTTAATTCTTTTCTTCCTCAGTCGTCCTTACTCCCTCTCGCTATTAAGCCAATCGTCTTTTCCATCTCCTCCTCCCCTTAGTGCATTTCATTCCTTCTTATTTTTCCCTCTTCTCCAATCCAACCTAACCTTCCTCACAACTTACTTTGAATTCCCATAACCTCCTCCTCACCTTGTCCCATTCACTTTCCGTCTTCTTTTAGGGGATGTTGATAAATTTGGGGTAACCGATTCCACCTAACTATTCCAAGCAACAGGCCATCATTATTTTCATCAATCTAGTCCTGTTTCCTGGCATACTTTGGAGGAATCAAGACGCTCTAATGTACCAAAGGTGTATTACCCCCTTAAAACAATGAGTCACCTTTACCCTCCACGGTGGCTTGTACCAGGAACTAACAACACCATCTTCACCTCATCGTTTTATCCGTTTATCACTTCAACTCGTCTCCAACCTCATCTCTCCTTATAATCAGCTCAGATATTCACTGGTCTCATCTCTTCTAACCGTAATATTATTTTCACCATCGTCATAATTATCTCCTCACCTCAACTTCATCTGCTTCATATTCAGCTACTTCATAACTTCAACAACCTTCTTTCCTCTCATGTCAACTCTTCACTACTAACATATTTTTTTCACAAACTTCACCTCTTTTCACCTACTGTAGGCTACTTCCTTTTCTAATACCAACACGCTCGTTACTTATTTTCCGGACTTATGAACGCTTCCCACTGCCTCAGACGACTGAACACTAATACACTTTAATTAAACAAATGAGTACCACAAGAGAAATTACATCTAGAAAGTGTAATACGCAGTAGACGCCTCTTGGTACAGGACGTTAACCAAAGCTTCAACGAGTATACAGGTACATATCTTTTTCTTCCATCTATCATGCTTTCCTTGCATCTCCTCCATCTATTCTCCATTTTCACATTTTCTCTCTCTCTCTCTCTCTCTCTCTCTCTCTCTCTCTCTCTCTCTCTCTCTCTCTCTCTCTCTCTCATCAACAAATCCCCATCCCTTTTCCCTATCTCCATCTCCATTCGTCAAACGTTATCCCCTCTCTTTCGTCAGGAACAATGTCCCTTTCACTCCAGCCCCTTATCACTAACACCTTATCCCCTTTATCCCCTCCTCTCTTCATTCCCTTATCATCACCACCCCTTCATCCTCTTCCCCGTACCTCCCTTTAATCCCATGCAGCCTTCTCTCACCCCTCATCCCCTTTGCATTATGTTTCTCCTCCCCCATACAAAGGGTGTAGCATCCCCTATCCTCTTTAGCTTCTTGTCGGTGGGATTGTCGTAAGTTATCGGTAGGATTGTCAGGGGCTGGTGAGTTGCCACAATGAGATGACCTCCAGGCCAATAGAGCTTCACCTTGTAATGCTGATATCTCATCCACTAACGAGCCAGGTCTCTCTGTGTCTCTCTCAGCCTTCCATAACTCTCTTCCACTATTTGTCTGTCTATCTGTCCTTCTAAGTATATCTATCTTCCCGTCTATTTGTGTCTTTTTATAGCTCCAAGTTCATCTCTTTTCTTTCTACTCAAACTGTCTGTCAATCATCTCTTTCCCTAGACCCTTTTCTACCCTTTCTTCCCGTATGCTGGCCTCTCCTTCCTCCCCTTTTCCCTGCACCACTCCCCTAACAGCAGCCATTTCCATCCTCTTTCCCTAAATAACTTCCCATAATCCTAGTAGTCATTCTCCTGCCTTTCCCATCTCTTTCCCTAACCCTTTCCCTCCCGAAACTTTCCTCGCATTCCCTTACTGTATTCCAACCCTTTTCCTTTGCCCTCCCTTACTGACCCCATTCTCCTCTTACCCAAATTGTTCTTCCCTTTACCCTAGTTCTCTTACCCTTCTTCCTAGCTAGCAGTTCTCCATATTTCCTAGGCCCTTGCTCCTGACCCCAACCCTTCTCTAATTTCCCTAGACACCTCCCCTCCTACATCCCCTATACCCCCTCCTACCCTCGCCCCCCCCCCTTCCATGGCCACACCAACAACAACAACAACAACAACAGAGGCCCGGCCATTTACATCTTAATCTGGATCATAATGTGTTTGTGGTGGTGGTCACCTGTGTTGTGACGACAGGTGTCTAATGAGTTACTTGGAGCCACACTCTACCTCCCCCTTCCCCTTCCCTCTCTCTCTCTCTCTCTCCCTTCTAACTTCTATTCCTTCCACTCTTTATTCGTCTTTCCTTCTCTCCCCTCCATCTTTTCTTCCTTCCATTCATTTTTCATTTTGTTGTTCATCTTTCGTTCAAACCGTTTCTCACTTCACCGTTCCCTTCCTTCCTCACTCTTCTCCCATTTTTTCAACCCTTTCTCCGTTTTCATCTCTCTCACCTTCCTTACTTCCCTCCTTTACCAGTTATCCCTCTTTCATCTTTCCATTAATTCTCGAACATAATTATGCCCTCATTCTTTTTCTCTTTCTTCATTTCTCTCTCGTTCGCCTTCCCCTTCCAAATTCTCCTCTCCTCTTTATTCTTTCCTCCATTCTCCCTCTCACTATTTTACCCACCCCTCCATCATCCTCTCCCTTTCCCATTCTCGCCCCTCCCACGCCTCTCGCTCTCCACCTGCCTGCCTTCCATCCCCCCTCCCTCTCCCTCTTACCCCTCCCCCTCTCTGAACAATTTACTAGAGCCATGACGCCTAAGCCGTGACCACAAACACCTGCCCGTCAACCACACCACGGTATGTTTCCTCGCGACGTGTGGAGACTGGGTCCAGTACTCGTCACCTTATTAATGCAAATCTTCTGGCTTTTAACATGATCAGACTCGGTTGCTACACATTTGGATTCTGTCAAGGTAAGCTGTGTTTCACCTTATTGTTTCAAAGGGTGGGAACCGCTCATAATTCCATTCGAGTCTTGAGTGAACCTGAGTGTTGATTTAGTCTGTGTGACCAATTAGAGATAGTTCTTAAAGTGTCTGACAGGAAGGACGAAGTAAAGTGGAGATGATGGAATATATTACAAGGATTACTGACTGCAGATTTTGCCAACAAAAAACATTCCAGGGAACACAAAGTTGTCATTCTTACGTCCATCTGGAAAAGTATGGCAAGTGTGAAGCGGGGAAAGTGGATAGAGGAGGGACAGATGGAGTAGGTAGGTATAGGGGGAAAAAACAAAGTATTACAGTGTAAATGTGATACAGTAAAGCGAGGTCTGATATAAATATGAGTCTGATATAAATATGAGTGAAGAGACAAAATACAAAAGTATAAGTATGAAGGAGAAAGGAACAGGTGGTAGTACTTTGTATGTGTTGGTGTTTGTTATGTTTGTGAGAACGAGAAAGAAAAGTAAACTTATGGACTATTTAATACGAGAGAGAGAGAGATGTACACAGAGAACGCGTGCAATATATAAATGTATAAAGTACCGTATATATAACCACAACGAGGAAGAAAAGATGTCAAGTCATTTGCAATATTTTCTTTTCCAGCAAGAGCGAGATAATTTATATCTGTTTAGCATATATGTGTGTGTATGTGCGTGCCTACGTATGTTTGTTAGTTTGGCCAGCTGTGCGAAATAGATATATAGGTAGGTGGGTGGGTAGGTGGGTGGGTGGTGGTGGTGATGGATCGTAATGATGATGACGATGGAGTGTGATGACTAAGACCGTGGTGGTGGTGGATGAGGGAGATGGAGAATGAAGAAAATACTAGTGGTGACGATGTGTTATGGTGATGAAGTGATGCGAGCGTGATTATGATGACAGTTGAAGGAAAATCTTATGGAAATGATGATGAGAGGTGGTGCTGCTGATGATGATGGAGGTAGATTTTTATGTTGAAGGTGGTGGTGGAGGTGGTAGTGTTAGAATATAAATGGAATAATGAGAGAATGATGTTAGTTACGAGGTGTTGATGGTGATGAAGAGGGAAGGTGGTGGTGGTGGTGGTGGTGGTGGTGGTGGTGGTGGTGGTGGTGGTGGTGGTGGTGATGAAGGTGGGGTAGGGAGGGAGTGACTGTGTTGAGGGTTGTGGTGCATGGTAGGGGTAATGGTAGAGGTAGAATGGTAGGGGAATAATAGCAACAATCGTAGTGGTAGAGATACAAGCACGGGATATATTAGCAACAGTGGTAGGGCATTTATAAGATCTTCCAAGTGCACAAAGGACAAGGAAAAGGGATGGATATATATATACTTCATTACCCCCTGCTAAAAAAAAAAAAAAAAAACACTCAAAAGACATGCATTGGGGTAATCGTTACAGTTGTTCAGAGCTAGTTGTATACGCAGTGGTAGTGGTAGTCGTGTGTGGCAGTGGTAGTGGTAGTGGTAGTCGTGTGTGGCAGTGGTAGTGGTAGTCGTGTGTGGCAGTGGTAGTCGTGTGTGGTAGTGGTAGTCGTGTGTGGTAGTGGTAGTCGTGTGTGGCAGTGGTAGTGGTAGTCGTGTGTGGCAGTGGTAGTGGTAGTCGTGTGTGGCAGTGGTAGGGGTAGTGGTAGTCGTGTGTGGTAGCGACAACAGTAGTGGTTGTAACAGAGGTTGTAGCAACTCCCTGACGATACCCACAACAACTATAATGACCTACCTCTCGATTATCTTTCAGTCTAAGGAAGTAAATACTAGTTTTAGTAAAAAGAAAATTAATGCCTCCCATATCTTTCTGCCAAGGCAAGTAAATATTGGGGTCCGGGGTAAAGGCGAGGGGCAGGGTACACACCAAAATAATTATCTCCCCTATGTTTAAGCCAGGATAGGTGTCTAAAGAGAATGGTTTACAATCAATGTGTCCTACCAGTTATAATTTACGGATCAGAAACCTGGAGCCTTTCAGAATCAGTTGAACGAAAATTTAGAAGTTTCCAAAGAGGATTTAAAAAAGAAAAATGTGTTTAATTTTATAAGGAAATGAAAATGTCATTATGAATTAAGGAAAAGAAGAAAAGTTGAGGATTTTAACGGTAACAATAACATGCGCCTGGGAAGATCAAGTTATCCTTAGAACAGACAACAGATGGACAGTGAGAGTTATCAATAGATTAGTAACCAAGGGATGGAAGGAGTCTCAATGGCAGAAAAAAAAAAAACAAGAAAAATCAAGGCAGGCAGAAAATTTCACAGAAACAGATTGAGGCAGAAAGATGTTCGCTCTGAACTGGACTATAGAATATAATAACATATGATGACAATGATGATTAAGTTATGGATCTAAGTACCTATTAGTGTGAAAGATGAACTGCTTATAATACATAATGGTTTCAACTGTGCTACATAGTTTATTTCAATGTAGTGAATATAATTGGTCATAGAAAGAATTTAGATGACATTGCTAGAGTCAGGAACCAAAGTATTGTAAACACTGATGTCATAGAAATAAAAAAAAAATCAGGATGAAAACTACTAGCACTCCTCCTCAAAATTTAAAGAACACACAAAGAATAATTAACTTCACAAACTGCAATTCTTTAGGAGGATAAGTAAATAATAGTGTGAGATATAAAGAGCGGGGGCAGGGAGATAAGACCCCCTTGTATCACACGCCTGTAGGAGTAGCTTAGTGTTCCACAGGACTGACAGCCAGGGACGCCCCACTAATGTGTACATGTACTTAAATGCAGGGAGTGTACAAGTGGCCGAGGTGATGGTGGGAGAGGCAGGCGGTGTGTGATGAGAGAGGGAGATAGAATGGGGAGGTGGCGTTGTGTGTGGAAAGAGAGGGAGGTGGCGTTGTGTGTGGAAAGGGAAGGTGGTCCATGGCGTTGTGTGTGGAAAGGGAAGGAGGTGGCGTTGTGTGTAGCGGGAAAGGGAGGTATATAGTCTGCCAAATCGCATAACGTTTCGGATGTATAGTATATGGTGTGTGTGTGGGAGAGATATGAGGCTGAACATGAGTTGATTTTGTAGATATTAATTAGTAAGCGAGTAGTTGGGGTTTTAGTTTTCTTAACAAGAAACTGAAAAGTTTATACCGTAAATGTAATCATTCCAACTAAAACCTCTGTTCACTCACAATTTCTCTACTCGATGTTGGTGTTGGATAAAACATTGTGGTCATGTGTGTTCAAACATCCTCATGTCAGCCTGAACCGGGCACTGCCCTGTCTACCTCATAGTGAGGCCGCATCCCTGGCGGCCTGGACATGAAGTTTCTCCTGAACAGACCGGTTGTAGATGCCACCTTAATATGTATGAGACCGTTTTCATTGTATCGTAAATCACATTTCTGATCTCTCCCACAATCTCATGTCATGCCGTTCTGTGTCAAAAGTGACACATTCAGTGGCGGTAACTATCTATACACTTCTATGATAAGCGGTCAAAGAAGAAATTCCATAAATAGTAATTATACTGTGCTTCATTTCCTACACACTGCTAATTACAGACCGGTTACACTTTTCATTTTCATTACAAAAATAATATTATCTTGTTCCGCTTCGTTGAGAGTGAATCGTCCACTGGACCCACAAATGAACACAAAATTACGACTACTTTCTAGGAATAAGTCTATTAAATC
The DNA here is from genome assembly GCA_033782935.1 of Petrolisthes cinctipes. Taxonomy (NCBI): domain Eukaryota; kingdom Metazoa; phylum Arthropoda; class Malacostraca; order Decapoda; family Porcellanidae; genus Petrolisthes; species Petrolisthes cinctipes. The sequence goes on from JAWQEG010005628.1 coordinate 28,736, forward strand.
AAGTTGGTCACTAAAAAAGTTAACGTCATCTCTGCAAACGAAGGTGGACGTGAGTTGTTTTCACTTTCATTAGCTTCATGTATGTTCCTCTGTTAGCAACATTACACAATAAGTTATGAGGAACTTTGGGTATTTTCGTCCAGTTTTACTATGACTAAGATATTATCATAGCTAAGCTTTGCTCTGGATCAACATCTGGATTCGGGAATGTTTTGATGTCATTTCAGGATTAAGCGAAGAATCCTTCCACCAATTCTCACACAATTCTCATGGTCGAGGGAATAATCAGTTAGAGTTTGGTAGCGATTAGGTTGTGGATTTTGATTCAGAAAGTTTATCAGGTATTTCTCGTATTTAGAAGAAAATAATAACTATTGTGGATATTTGTGATATAATAAATTCCTTCTCATTTTAATCCCTATGAAAAAGAGATACTTACTATCCTAACCTTAGCATTAGGAGACTAATTACGAAATGACGCAGGATACAAATGAATATTAATATTGTATAGAAAGAAATATATATTGGATTATGGAAGAAGACAAAGGAAGAGAGAAAAACAAAGAATGGAAGTAAAATTTACAAGAGAATCACATGACAGCAACCACACACAAATAATACTTCATAATAAATGTTTTGACTACACGCACGCAAACACAATCAAGAAAACCAGCCAGCTAGACTATGTAGTGACTATCTATCCACCACCTAAAGTTACAAACATCAAGAAAATATTGCAATAAAATACAGCAATTTGCAACTTCTCCTGAAGAATCCTCAGTACCAGTTTAATAATGTGTGATTAGATAATATTGCAAGACAACTTTCGGATTTTAGATAAATTTTCACAAACTTATCATACTCGTATTTCTACTTTTTTTCATTTCCATTTTTTTTTCTCTCTCTCTCTCTCTTTTCCCCCACCCCACCTCACCCAGCCAGCCAACCAACCACCCACACAGCTTTCTCTCCCACTTGTCAGGCAGTAAGTACTTCGCCGGGCATCCTTCCTTGATGTGAATCTTCCCTGTAAGATGTTTAGGCCACCTCAGTCTTATTCCCTTCCAACACACACACACACACACACACACACACACACGCACGCACAGACATACAACTGGAGATCCTCAAAGCTGACAGAGGCATTGAATGACACACACAAACACACGCATGCACATTCTTACACACACGCACGCACACACATATACTCACACATACACACAGGAAAATAGAACAATGACCAATTTAACAGGTTCTGGGAAAAGCTAAAGCCGAGGAAAAATCATGGTAATAGAAGATAATAAAAATAATGTAACATGACACAATAATGACTTAGTGATTTATGAGGGACGCGGTCTGGAAGGTGGTACAGTCTGGGTCAAATGTCTCCACCTATCATTCCCTGCTTTATAGTATATTCGTGTACTCATATATTAGTCCGTTATTATGGGTCTTAATTAAGGAATATGGTTTATTGTTGGCGAATGGAAGTCTGCATGGTGATTTCCCAAAGCTAATGTAGAAAAAAACAGGCTCCTTTAGTACAGGAATGCGTCACAGTCGTGTGGAATTCAAAGCTAAGATGCACATATGCAAAACTGACATAGTGAAAACTCCAGCAACTATAGACGAGTCCCAACCTTCAAGGAGTAAAGCTACAGTATGTTGGGAGTGACACAACTGAATATGAACCGTCTCTGGAAAAAATGAAGGAATGAGAATTGTGTTCATCGTGATTTTGTAAATATATGAAAAGGATAAAAGAAATTCACAGTGAAGGTTATAATAGTCATGATAGCAGCAGACTAAAAGGATACATAAAACAACGACAGAACACAAGATCAGACAAAGACGTAACTAAAGAAATATTCCCTAATAATACTATCGATTACCACTGAACTCAATAACTGGATGAGGTTGTGTAAGCAAAGATGATTCATAGATACAGTTATTATGACAAAATTAAAAAATAAGGCAGGACATCACGAGCACACGAATGATTCAGACCATAATTAAGGGGGAGACACAGTGTTGGAAAATCTGGAGCAACCGATTCCCCCAAGGTATTCCAAGCAACAGGCGGCCACCATTATTTTTGTTAACTAGGTACCGTACTGTTTCCTGGCATACTACGGAGGACACAACGGACTCCAGTGTCCCAAAAATGAATTCTCCCCTTAAAAATACGAATTGATGGGAATAAATAAGTATGAACGACCTCACACACATCTTTCGTACATACACACCTCTCTCTTATTATACACACTCTCCCACTCTCCTATACACACAGTCACACACATTCACAAAGTACACACTCTCCTGCACACAGTCTCACACACATTCTCTATTTTCCCTCTCCATCTGAAGTGCAAGTCATTTAATGTACATTTTCATCAATCACCTTTGTTTCCCAGTTCCTCTGGGAATTTATTTATGAATGCATTCACAATAATCCACACGCATGTCCACGTTCATCCACTTTCATCCACAGCCCGTCAGCCACACACATACATTCACTTGACGCCGCACATTAGTCCAATTTCCTCAAAATTAATCCACAAGTCTTCAACTTCCAACACAAATGTCTATATACTTCTGTGTACAATACACTCACCGAGTTTCAGATTTCCACTCATCTTTTTTCGCTCACTTTCGAGTATTCATTATTTTAATGAAATAATGACCCTTTCATGTTATAACCCACACACAGAGACACATAAACAGACCAACAGACACATATATATACACACAGACACTTATATACACAGACACACACACCCACCACGAACATCCTTACCCTCACCCCACGTATACTGACCACCATACCTCCATGCTGACCACAGAGTCCCAAGCAGTGAACGAACATCATCTTGAACACCCAAAGTAAAAATATGAAAGAACGTCCCACACACTAAGCAGAGAAAGGACCTCAGTGCCCCCATACCCAAATAGGACCCGGGGCATCAACAAAGGGGATTGGATCTTAATGGTACCCAGGATAATGACTAATAAGAAGGGGAGGCAAATTGCGTCGTGGAGAGAGTATTATAAAATTAATTCCAGGCGTGAGTCTCGGTATATATTCGTCCAATTTTTCTTTCGTTTTCTTTCTTCTTCTTTCAGCCTTTTATTTTTTTCCTGATTTTTTTTTCTTTATCGTCTTTCTTTGTGTGTGTGTGTGTCTGTGTGTATGTGTGTGTATGTCCGAGCGAGCTTAGCCTCACCTCTCTTCAGTACGTACTCTCTCTCTCTCTCTCTCTCTCTCTCTCTCTCTCTCTCTCTCTCTCTCTCTCCTTTTTACTTCGTTATTATTTCTCATATCATCGGTTTTTCCCTCTCTTCTTATTTCATTACTTGCTTCGCTCACAACATTGAGTTTTTACTTTAGGTTTCTTATTCCCAGATTTGTATTTCTCCCTTTTAGTACCACATTATTATCCACAATTGCCTCATTCAGAAGTTGTTCATTATCGATTATTATCAACCTTTATCTTTCCCTCCTTTCTTGATTCGCCCCCTCCCCCCCCCCTTTATCTGACTCACTCACTCTTCTTTCCTTTTATTAATATTTTAAAAGAATAATCCTGTTACGAGTCCTTTCCCTTCTTTCAAATAATCATCATCATCATCATATAATTATCACATCTTCATATTATCTGTTCTTTCGTATAAATTTCTATCCCTTTATTAGCCTTTCCTTGTCCACAATTTCAATATTTTCCAACTCCTGCTGTTTGTTAATATTCAGTTTACATAATTTTTATATTCTACGTTTCACTCTCTCTATTAATATTAAGCCTATTCGTCAACACTTCATCATTCACATTGGGTTTTGAAGATTCGATAAAGTCGCCCCCTCATCTGGACACCTAAACCTAGTGGAAAGGAGTTACACCACATTCACTCTCCTCAACTTTTATAACCCAAACTACAGTATCTCAATAACAATTCACAGCAACTCTTCCCTTCTCTCATTTCTTGTTTCCCCAGTTTATAAATACCTAAACCTAGTGGAAAGGAGTTACTACATTCACTCTCCTCAACTCTTATCACACAAACTACAGTAACTCACTAACACTTAACAGCAACTCTGCCCTTCTCTCGTTTCTTGTTTCTCCAGTTTATATAGACGTGGAAAGGAGTTACTATATTCACTCTTCTCACCTCTGTATCTCCGAAATTAACTAAATCACTAACTCTTCACAGCAACTCTGGCCTTCTCTCCTTTCCTGTTTCTCCTGTTTATTAATTTCTTGTCTAAATTTTTACCTGCACCAAACCAGAAACTTCCTTGTTGGTTGAATCTTCATCCTCATGTGGGGAAATATTTATTAAGTGGAGCAAAGTAGCCAGAGTTGTGTCTATATAGGGAATTGTGTAATAACTCTCTCACTCACTATACCCCTCCCCCTCCTCCCTCCATTCTCTCTCTCTCTCTCTCTCTCTCTCTCTCTCTCTCTCTCTCTCTCTCTCTCTCCATCCTTCCCCCTCCTCCCTTCATTCGCTCTCTATCCCTCCCTCTACCCCTCCCCCACCTCCCTCCATTCTCTCTCTCTCTCTCTATCCCTCCCTCTACCTCTCCCCCTCCTCCCTCCATTCTCTCTCTCTCTATCCCTCCCTCTACCCTTGGGAATTGTGTAATAACTCTCTCTTCCCTCTATACCCCTCCCCTTCCTCCCTCCATTCTCTCTCTATCCCTCCCACTCTCTCTATCTATCTATCTATCTATCCCTCTCAACATTTATCTCTAAGGTTCGGCTGACACACTTACAATATGGCGTCTATCATATGTTTTTTGTGGTGCGGTGCTTCGGCTCTCTTTCTTGTGGGTACTTAACAATTTAGTGGTCAGGCACCTCAGTCAGTGCATGAATCCAGAATGGTGAGACAGAGTGCTAAATTATATTCATAAAAGTGATTTAGGACGGATCCAATATATCTTTATTGATGCAAAAACTATAACGTAATACAAAATTCTCATAAAATAGGTAGTACTCGTACATACCGTAATCGTATATCGTACAATAATCTGATTATTTTTTCATCAATAAATATTAGTGAATTTCCTCATGTACTTTAGGTTGTGTTATTTTATCACTTTATGTATACAAGTGAACCTGCTCCCTAAACATATACATTAATTTTCGCACACGTACTGTAAAATGTTCATATGATACTCATGTGCACAAAATATGTTTTCTTACCGTACAAATAATTTTCGTATCAAAATAACACTTCTCCCCACCCAACACATAAATATATTGTAAAGAGATGAGCAAGCACACAGACAATCACTGACATACATCACTCTTACAACCACATGCCTACAAAAACACAGGCACACACACACACAATTACACACACACCACTCTAAAATTCACACACACTGAGTCTGAGGACGGAATATAAAGTGTGTATGTATGAGTGGGAATCAGTAACCATCTTCTTCTCTTCACTCTCTTAGGTGGTTCCATATTTATTAACATATTCGTTTTTTCACTTTTAAATTGAAGAGGTGTGTGTGTGTGGGTGTGTGTTTAATTGTGAATGTGTTTAATTGTGAATGTGTGTGTGTGTGTGTTGTGTGTGTGTGTGTGTGTGTGTGTGTGTGTGTGAGAGTTTAATTGTGAATGTGTGTATGTGTGTGTGTGTGTTTATTTGGTGGGTCATGTAAGGTGAGGGCGAGACAGACGTGACCCCCTTGGCCCATATATAGATCGGAATTACACCCCTCTCTCCCCTATACATCACACCCGCCCCCCATACGTCACACTCGCTCTATACCTCTCAGTCCTCTAGCAAACCTGACCCCCTGTGCTCTGGCTAATTGGTGGAAGGTTGGTTTTGGTGTGGGAAAGAGAGTCGTATTCAAACCAAGCTTCATAGTATGGTCGTAGGCGGATTGGAGGGTTACTGATTCCTCCAAATAATGCCAGGAAACAGAGACTGCCTTGGTATAAATACATAGGGATACATAGACTCCAATATGCTTCAAATCAGCTTCATAGTATTAGTGTATGATTAAGAGGGAACACACTTTCGTCATATATATAAAAAAGAAGTCCAATTCATCCAAACAGTGCTACGAAACAGACAAAATGTGTTAATTCTAGGTACCCTGATCCATGAGTTAAGCTGGAGGAGTCAGTTGTCTCCATAGTATATTAGGCCTAACCCCCCTTACTAAAATAATGGTTGTATGTTTAGTTGTGTAAATATGCAGAATATTGACTTACTGAATACACACCCGTAGTATACACACCATAAATCATAGCCAACCTTTTCTCTGCTATTGTGAACAAGAAACGGTGAGCCTCTGTCTTCATGATGTATTACACTATATAATAAAAGATCATTTTGTTCCTCACATACAATACCATGCGATCAATGGGTACTACAGTAGTATTATCATTATCAAACAGACATAAATTTTGTGTAGCCTAGTGTTTGGAGCACGCACCCCACACATGTACCGTTGCCCACCACATGAAGCTGGTACGCCTCGCTACTTATGAGGTAGCTACAACAGGAAGGAAAGTGAGCAAAACTTATAGCATTTTGAAAGGAAGAAAATATAAATATTATTACTGTCACCAAACTATACCTTTTGCTCACTTTCCTTCCTGTTGTACCTACCTCACAAATAGCGAGGTGTACCAGCTTCATGTGTTGGCAACGGTACATATACACAGGCACACACACAATACACAAACACTGGTATACTCATACAAATACGAGCACACACCACACATTCATCCCCTGACACACACACACATCATCTACTAGTATTCACACACACACACACACACACACACACACACACTTACCTGCCCCACAACCCACCACACACACACACACACACACACACTTACCTGCCCCACAACCCACCACACACACACACACACACACACACACCCAAGCACCACCAACCGACCAGCCAAGCTAATGCACCCCGACTTTTATCCCTTCACTCGGCACCCCACGCGTCGGGCCAAGCGGATATGCAAATGACCCGGCCAGGTATGTGACCGTGGGAACCTTTCGTCTGCTCACCTGTATTGGCTTGTGGTGTTATTAGGGAGTTAATGCAGTCTGCTTCTATACATAAATTGTTATTTTTTATACTATCTGTTTATCTGTTAGTGTATTTTTTTTGTACGTTTATCTTGTTTTAAGTACATGATTTTTTTTTTTATTTTTCTTCATAAAGATTGGTTTCTAGTGAATTATTTTGTCACCTTTCATTCTGTTTTGTCCTTCTTTATTGTTTATTTATTACTTTTATGAAGTGTGAAATGAAAAAGATGAAAGGATTTAAATTGACTGAGGTTGTCGAGAGTGATAAATTAGGTTCTGTTTGGGTGCTAAGTGAGGTGAGAGAGAGAGAGAGAGAGAGAGAGAGACGAGAGAGAGAGAGAGAGAGAGAGAGAGAGAGGAGAGAGAGAGAGGAGAGGAGAGAGAGAGAGAGAGAGAGAGGAGAGAGAGAGAGAGGGAGAGGAGAGAGAGAGAGAGAGAAGAGAGAGAGGAGAGAGAGGAGGAGAGAGAGAGAGAGAGAGAGAGAGAGAGAGAGAGAGAGGGAGAGAGAGAGAGAGAGAGAGAGAGAGAGAGAGAGAGAGAGAGAGAGAGAGAGAGAGAGAGAGAGAGAGAGAGAGAGAGAGAGAGAGAGAGAGAGAGAGAGAGAGAGAGAGAGAGAGAGAGAGAGAGAGAGAGAGAGAGAGGCGAAAAGGAAGAAAATAGAGAGGGAGAAATTGATGAATGAAAGGAAGGAGAATATGATGATACAGCCTAAAGTGAAGGGGAAGGCTGAAGGTAAGGGGTACAAAGTGAATAAATACAGCAGGAGAAACTGAAGAAGAATGGTGAGAGAAAAAGATATTAAAAAAGAATGCTTGACCGGGAAACCCATAATGACAGAAAGAATAAAGAAAATAGAGAAAAATAAACAGACTTGAAAGACGGTGTTGAAGGAAAAGTTGTTGTGTGTCGAGGTAACAAGAAAGATGCTGATGATGATGGTGACTAATAGGGAGTGGTGGATCTTACAGTTGTTATCATGTTGCCTTTCTCTCTCTCCTCCTACTCTTCCTCATCCTCAGCACTCCACCCATCCCCTCTAATGTTATCACCACCATCAGTACTAACACAGATCAACCTCCAAACTTTTAATTTCCACATCATCTCCAGACAGTCAGTATCATTCCACCTATCCATCCTCCCAACATCATCCCTGTTCCACCTTTCCCTCCCACTTTTATTTCCACATAATCTCCAGGCAGTCAGTATTATTTCACATTTCCATCCTCCCGACACCATCACTGCTCTATCTTTCCCTCCCACTTTTATTTCCACACAATCATTATCAGGCCCCATTTCCATCCTTCCAATACCATCATCTCAAATACGTATACACCAATACAACCATCACTTCCATTCCACTCTTCCTTGCCCTTCCAACACCATCATCTATACCAGCAATCAATCTTTTATTCCTTCAGCTATCACCCCAACACGGCACCCTTCCTTTCCACCACTACCACTACCAATACCAACATCCCATTCCACCCTTCAACTCTTCCAACACCATCAGTCACCACCATCACCAATAAGACAACTTCCCCTTGCACCACAACCACCAACATCATCTCCATCACCATGTCTTCACCTTTTTTCCCTTCCACCATCAACACTCCACCCATCCTGTACACAGTTCCTCATTTCATACTTTCCATGCCTAGCCTGCTCCACCCTAATCCCTCCCTTTTCACTCCACCTTGAATAACAAACCTCCCTTACTCCACCCTAACCTCATTTAACTCCACTCCAGTCACTTAACTCCATACAGATGCACACACTTATTGTATCTTAATCCACTCATTCTTACCAGAATTACAATCTAAATTCAACTAGGTCTAGAGTCTCTTAACTCCATAATTATTCAACAACTCATTGCACACACACAAACTCACTTCCTAATTTGAAGTACGGTGAATTCACCGTGGATTAAAGTCTCCTAGCTCTATATATGCTTAACATTTGTTAGGTGTGCAATAATCAAGGCGTATCAAGCAATATACATCTTCAAATAGAGTTTATGTTCATATACACCACCTCGAGGACTGAGATCACTGAAACTCAAAAACACGATCCACGTTTCATCTGGGCCAACCGAGTCTGTGAACGTTAATACTACGTCACTCAATCCTGATAATATCTTTCTACTCCACCCATCGTCATTAGGCTTTTTCATTATCTTCTGACTTAGTAATACTACCTTACTTCACTCCAAATTATGCGTCTAAGCCTCGTCATCTTTCACAGCCACTTGCCTCATTAACTAGTGCTGTCATACTTCACATCAGCCCTCTCTCACTATGCAGTTTCTTCGACAAAATTTAAGATGAGGTATGAAACATCTGCACACTGTTTTGAGATAGTAACAATTCGTTTTGATCATTCTCAAACTCATCGAAATCCCCGACACGCAGACACTCCCCATGATATAAAAGCTACTGTGTATCTTTCTACCACTACTTTTCCTCAACCCTACATTTTCACCACCACCCACTACCCACCTATCAATTCACACCTTATCCACCCATTACTTATCAGAGCTACCTACACCTCATCACACCCAACCACTCACACACCTACACCTCATCACACCCAACCACTCACACACCTACACCCACATTTACCACCAGATAACTCCACAAATCTACTGCTGCACCAAATTATTATGCTCCTTATATACCATACACAACCCACTTCACTATACCACTACACTCCACAGCTGCACGAAATTCAACTCTACACTATACAACCATCACCTCAAAATCCCTCTTACACCATTACTGATCTCTTCTACCACAAAGCTCAACCACTATACAGGGTGTCCGGAATTTTTTGCCCGAAAATTTGGCAAATGCATCCTTTATTAATTCTGAAAAGAAAATACTCTATTGATGTTGTCTTTTTTTTCTCTAGTTTAGCGGTAATTGAGACATTTAAATGTGTGACAGAACGTTAGGTAATGTACACAGAGGCAGCCCCGCGCCGCGCCCGCAGCCCGTTGAGTTGCCAAGTCCGGAATAAACGTACATTTTATTTCAGATTTTACACATTATTCTCAAAACTGTGTTATATTTATCAATCAATAATCATTAGACAGGACATTTTTTATACAAGAGTATGTCACTTGAAAACAGGGTAGGCTTCATAAAGTTCAAGAAATTTGAATAAAATAAGTAGGTTATACGGCAGATGGCACCCGAGGGGTGGAGAGATTTCCCGCCTCACCGCCTGACACACCTGACACCCAGCAGCATTCTCCTGTAGCGAGGGTGGAAGGAAAAAGTATTCTACAGCGTTCTCCCACTCATTTCACTACAATGCCATTCACCTTCACCAACGCTGAGTACACAGATATGGTGCTCATCTACGGCTTCTGTGGAGGGAGTGCTGAAGCATCAGTCAGGGAATACCGACGGAAATTTCAAACAGAAGAATCCCAGATCAGATCCCAGAAAAGAAGTCATCATAATCATAACAAATACCTTTGCTCTAATAGTTAAGAGTATAAAAATGTCCTGTCTAATGATTATTGATTGATAAGTATAACACAGTTTTGAAAATAACGTGTAAAATTTGAAATAAAATGTACGCTTATTCCGACTTGGCAACTCAACGGGCTGCGGGGCGCGGCGCGGGGCTGCCTCTGTGTACATTACCTAACGTTCTGTCACACATTTAAATGTCTCAATTACCGCTAAACTAGAAGAAAAAAAGACAACATCAATAGAGTATTTTCTTTTCAGAATTAATAAAGGATGCATTTGCCAAATTTTCGGGCAAAAAATTCCGGACACCCTGTATATACAGCACCATACAAATCACAAACACATGATTGCAGCCTCATGATCTGCACTACAAACACAACCGCCATCATTTATTTCCATCACGGTCCCAGCCTGTATAAATACCGTCGTATCACCGTATACAAATAGACCCTCGCTTTCAATCTCCTCCACTACCACACTACTCTGCAGACCCACCTCACAAACAATGCAAGCCTTCAACATACGAATACATCACTTTTCAACTTCAACTCACCCACCAAACATGTACTGTATGTATGTATGTACAGTATGTGAAGCCCAGTCCTCCTCTCCCACGCCCAACCAACCACCCACCACCACCAACATTAACCTCCCACCCAACACCACCACCGCCACAAAACAGTGTACCCCCCTCCCCACCCATCGTACAATCACCTTTCTTACCCTCCCATGCACTCACCCACCACCATGCTCCCACCGATCACTACCTACCCTCTCCACACCCACACTATCCTCGTCACCTGTTGCCACCATCCATTAACAACCTTCCACCATTACCAATACTATCCTTCCTCCACCCAAACCACCTGCTTCAGTACCCAAAACTTTTAACTATCCTCCCCTAACCACTACGATCACAACCCGTCATAATCACACCCTAACAATGGTAATCCCTCCTGTATCAACCTCCAACAAATACCTTACCGAAACCAACGCAAACAAACACCAAAGTACTCTTCCTCTTCACAGTACTACCCCCTTATAAATACAACACCATTATCCCCTCCAAACACAACCACCCACTCGATCACCCACTACACCACAACCACCAACCACCCCTCCAAACCCCTTCCCCATCTTCCACCCACCCAGACCACTACGCACGTTATAAATCCTACACCCCTGCCGGGATCTAGGGGCGTAAATCATAGCGTAAGTAAGTGCTGTCACAATCTGGTTACGGGTTGCGTCGTGGAGGTGGCTCATTAACTCTGGTTTGCGGCGTGAAGTGGAGCGCCCAGAACTTTATGTCTGTCTCTTTGTCTGTCTGTCTGTCTGTATTCCTAGTCCTTATTATTTAAGACAGGAAGTTATGTTTTTGGTTCAGTATTTGTTTGTCTGTCTGTATATTTGTTTGCAAGGTAATGCTCAATGATAAGTGTATATTTTCATAAATGGGCCTCGTGACTGATAATACTTGTGTATGTCACGAGAAAGCTTAGTTCACATTTACAAAATATTTCTTACGCTATCGAATCCCATACACAGTATGCGGTTAAAAGGTTCCTACGTTATTAATGTATTTATGACATAACAAAATTTAATTAATAAGCGAGAAGTTTTTTTTGTCGGCTTGAAATAACTCCGCGATTGCTCAGGAAATCTTTACTAATGTTGACAAAAAGATTCAGATGCATCCAGAATAATGCATGAACAACATCAACAATATTAACAATAATATAAAATACTAATAGCAATAATTAACAACTATACAAACATTAAGTAGAAAAACAATGGAAGGCGCCAGTACATATATAAGTCGGTATCGGTATCTATTACTAGCGATCCCAATGACAGACACTGACACACGAGCAACAGTACGATAACAACATAACTCATTATTTTTTTCCACCATCTGGACTGTAGGTTGTCAGTAGCCCATGACTCTTGCGAGGCCCCGAAATATTGGGTGTCGCATTCGATGAGACAGTGAAGCTTCGTGGTGTCGTCGGTAGCTTCTCTTCTGTCCCACTAGATGACGACACCTTATTAATTTTATACACGTCACTTTTCTCACACTCATGGTTGTGCTGTGGCCGTTCAAAAACCCCGGGTAGAGCGATTAGTCGTACTGGGAGATGGAAGGCAAGGGAGGATGATGCTGATTATGATGGATGGAGTCGCATTTAAGTAACCTGGTTTTAGTGTCCATCGAGGGTGTTGGGGAGAGGACGGAAGTGTGAGGAGAATATAGATGGATGGTTGGATGGAAGGAAGTGAGGGAGAGCTGAAGTGAGAGAGAGGTAGAGGAAGTGAGGGAGAGATAAAGGAAGTGAGGGAGAGATGAAGGGAGAGAGAGGTGAAGGAAGTGAGGGAGAAATGAAGTGAGAGAGAGGTGAAGGAAGTGAGAGAGAAATGAAGTGAGAGAGTGAGAGAGGTGAAGGAAGTGAGAGGAGAGATGGAGGAAGGAAGGTTTGATTGATGTGAGGGAGGTTGATTTATGAGAATGATTGGATAGACAGAGGGAAGGGAAGGGGGCTGCATGGAGATGGGATAAGGTAGAGGAGGAGTAGGAGGGTGGTGAGAATTAACAAGGAAATGTATTTATATCTTTAAGGGTATTTAAATGCAAGATATAGACAGACAACCAGATAGAAAGATAATTATTGCCATCTTCCTTTTCCATCCGACACTATCAAAAGCCGAGTTTATGTGACCGTAATTAATGAGCAATAAAGGTGTGCAGCTTGACCTGAGGGGGGGCCATCAGGCGAGGTCACTGGAGGTCAGGATTTTGGAGTCTCTCATCCCTGCATCTTATCAGTACTTGAAGTTAATGAAGTGGGTGGGTGGGCGGGTGGGCAAGAAGGGTAAAGGGTGGGCAGGAGGGAAAGAGTGGGCAGGAAGGGAAAAGGGTGGGCAGGAAGGAAAAGGGTGGGCAGGAAGGAAAAAGGGTGGGCAGGAAGGAAAAAGGGTGGGCAGGAAGGAAAAAGGGTGGGCAGGAAGGAAAAAGGGTGGGAAAAAAAGGAAAAAGGGTGGAAAAAAGGGAAGATGGTGGGAAAGGAAGGGAAGAAGGTGGGAAAGGAAGGGAGGGTGAAGTATTTACACGATGATATGCCAAGAAATATGATGATTCTATTACCCTCGAAATCTCAGGTCACTGGATTCCACTCAATAAGCAAAACATTCTACAATCATCCCTACGGGTCTCGCTTCGAATATATCTATAAAATACGCGTAACAGTTGGTTTGTCTGTCTTGTAACAATGTCGCCATTTCTCAATAATTATTTATCAAATTTGCCACAGGGTCCAGATGCACCACAGAAAGATGCATAAACAAAGTACGAGCCGATTACATCTGTTAAGGGGGAAATTTTGTGTTGGTAAATCTGGAGAAACTGAATATCCAAACTATTCCAAGCAACAGAAAACACCATTATATTAGTTCTTCTGGTTCTGTTTCCTGGTATACTTTGGAGGAATCAAGGCTCTCCAATGTAACAAACTGAATTTCCCCCTTAAGCGGGCTAGTCGGCTTATCAATAAACAAATAATGAAAAGGAGACAGAAGAAACGAGAGAGAGAGAGAGAGAGAGAGAGAGAGAGAGAGAGAGAGAGAGAGAGAGAGAGAGAGAGAGAGAGAGAGAGAGAGAGAGAGAGAGAGAGAGAGAGAGAGAGAGAGAGAGAGAGAGAGAGACGAGAGAGAGAGAGAGAGAGAGAGAGAGAGAGAGAGAGAGAGAGAGAGAGAGAGAGAGAGATACAGAGAAAGAATGAAGTACAGAACATAAATTAGAGTATGCAAGTAGAAAGGCAGAGGAGGCTTTGTATGTAAGTGGTGATATCAGGTGGTGCCTCACGCTTCACTGCACAACTATATACTCCACCACACACCAGCATCACAAACACCAGATGAGACAGGCAGAGTAGTAAGGCACAGACCGAGTGTGATGTATGTATAGGTAACGATATGACACAATGTTGCAAGAAGAATAAGTGATGATATGACACAATGTTGGAAGGAGAATAAGTGATGATATGACACAATGTTGCAAGGAGAATAAGTGATGATATGACACAAATGTTGGAAGGAGAATAAGTGATGATATGACACAATGTTGGAAGGAGAATAAGTGATGATATGACACAATGTTGGAAGGAGAATAAGTGATGATATGACACCATGTAGCAAGGAGAATAAGTACACAATGTTGGAAGGAGAATAAGTAACGATATGACACAATGTTGGAAGGAGAATAAGTGATGATATGAGACAATGTTGCAAGGAGAATAAGTAATGATATGACACAATGTTGCAAGGAGAATAAGTGATGATATGACACAATGTTGCAAGGAGAATAAGTAATGATATGACACAATGTTGCAAGGAAAAATAGTAATGATATGAAACAATGTGGAAAGGACAAAGAAAAATGTGAGAATGTGGTAATATAATGGACCTAATGGGAGAAACATAAGGTTTAGAATAATGCTTTTCCATCAGTAAGAAGGGGAATATGGAAGGTGTTTTGGTTAAGTGGTCATCGTTCTGTGTGTCCTGTTCATTAGTGACTACTTGCAGACGACCCAGAGTATGTGGAACGACACACACACACACACACACACACACACACACACACACACACACACACACACACACACACACACACACTGACAGAAAGCACAGGGGAGGGAGGGAGGGAGGAAGGAGTGGTAGCTCAGTATAAAATTGAGATGTCACAGACTTAACCATGCAGTAAGTCCCTCCCTGTCTCCCTCCCTCCCTCCCTCTCCTTTTCCCTCCTTCTTTCCCTCCCTCCCTCCTTCTTCCCCTCCCTCTCTCCTTCCTTTCCCTCCTTCTTCTCCCCCTCCTCCCTCCCTCTTGCTTTCCCTCCTTCTTCCCCTCCCTCCTTTTTCTCCTTCCTCAAAGCACCTCTGCGTTCTTTTCCATATCTCTCCATCTATTTTCCTCATTTCTTTGCCATCTTTGCTAATGCCTCTCATTTCCTGTCTTTGTTTTCCATTCTCTTTTTCCATTTCTTTCCTTTCACATGCATCCTGTCTCCCTCCTTTTCATCATGATTTGCTCTCTCTCTCTCTCTCTCTCTCTCTCTCTCTCTCTCTCATTCCTGCTACTTGTATCGAGTAATATATTCTATGCTCTCCCCCTTCCCCCAGTTCCTTTCACCTAAATACCACAGTACGTCTCAGTAAATCCCCCCCCTCCGCCCCCCCTTCCCTAAATTTAAGAGGCAGGGGATTGGGGCAAGGAAGAGGAGAGATGGGAAATGGGAGGTTCAGACTTGAGAAGAGATGGGAAAGGAGAGATGGGGAAGGGGGAAGAGAAGAAGGTAGATGTAGGTATGCAAGAGGAGGTATATAATAAGTAGGTGAGAAGGGGGGCAAAAGGAGGAAGGGGCAAGAGGAGGAGGGGGCAGGAGGAGGGGGGTAGTAGGGAGGAGGGGGGTAGTAGGGAGGTGGGGGGGCAGGAGGGAGGAGGGGGGCAGGAGGGAGGTGGGGGGCAGGAGGGAGGTGGGGGGCAGGAGGGAGGAGGGGGGAAGAGGAAGAGGGAGCAGAGGGGAGGGGAAGGACAAGAGGGAGGAGGCAAGATGAGGGGCAGGGGAGGGGAGGGGAGGGGAGGGGGGGGACAAAAGAGGGGGCACGTGTGTATATATATGTGTGATCTGATATAATTAGACGCCATTCACAAGGACCGGTAGTATGTTTTAAATCCATACAAGGGAGGCTCTCTGCTGTGTGTGTGTGTGTGTGTGTATGTATGTGTATGTGTGTGTATGTGTGTGTGTGTGTGTGTGTGTGTGTGTGTGTGTGTGTATGTATGTATGTATGTGTGTGTGTGTGTGTGTGTGTGTGTGTGTGTGTGTGTGTGTGTGTGTGTGTGTGTGTGTATGTGTATGTGTATGTGTAAGTATGTGTGTGTGTGTGTGTGTGTGTGTGTGTGTGTGTGTGTGTGTGTGTGTGTGTGTGTGTGTGTGTAAGCTTTCCTTGATCCTGCTACTATCCTTAGACACACACACACACACACACGGTAGTCTTAAATGACCCTTTGATGTAGTCAGAAAATCGGAGGTAAGTAAAGTCCTTCTCATATTGCCACGAAACACACACCTATATGGAAGGAGAGTGTTTCGTGGCATAGTCAGGAGGAATCAGAAGCCTACAATTTTCATCTACGATCACAGGGTCCTTAAACATGCACAAATAAGCTAAATCATACAGTAATATTCATCAATAACCAAATCTTCTGGCTCAGCGAATAATCTGTACCAAGTATATTTAATAGTCTGGCATCAAGGATAGTAACAATTTAGGGAGGGGTGTAATACTCAGGGATAATACTTGAGTGAGGGTAATACTTGAGTGAGGGTAATACTTGAGTGAGGGGAATACTCGAGTGAGGGAAAATGCTGAGTGATGGAATCTGGAGGGAGAGTTAATAATTTCTCCAATCTATGCTACGAAGTCGATACCCTATTTTCATATTATTGGGGCATAGATTGGGGGAGGGGGAGGGGGACCAGAAGCCCTCCAATTCACCGAAAAAAGATTATCATTTAAAACACAAATACCTCCATACCGCAAGTGCAGGGGTTTCCCAGAGGTGAGTGAAATCGACTATAAAAGAGAGGAGGGAAAAAAAGGAAAGGAAAATCGGGAAGAGGGGAAAAGA